>JAKFHU010002344.1:0-10100 GCA_023783475.1 Daubentonia madagascariensis | reverse complement strand
CTCCCCAGTCTTCACCCAAAGGAAAAAAAAAATGAAACAATTGTTTGGGTTTGGGACAGAAGGGAAAAAATTGGGTTTGCCCAAACCTTAAAAAAGGGGGAAAAGGGGACGGAACGTCTCCACGGATCCCTTTTTGGAAAGGGGCCAAAAAAAATACCCTTTAAAAATTTTGGGGGCCCAAAATTCCCCCAAAAGGGGGGGGCAGTCCAGCCAAAAACCCCGGGAAAAGCCCCGGGGGGGTGTGGGGGCCCCGGGGTGGGGGGGGGCGGGGGGGCCCGTTCGGGGGGGGTTTTGGGGGGACCTGGGGGGCGGGGGGGGGGGGGGGGGAAGGGAAAAAAAAATCGGGGGGGGGGCTCCCCGGAGCCGGGCCTGGGGGGGGGTTTTCCCCCGGGGGGGGGGGGGGGTTGGGGCTCGGGCCCCCCCCCGCCCCTTTGGGGTTCACGGGGGGGCCCCCAAAAAACCCCCCCAAGAAAACGCCCATTTAAAAAAAAGGGGGGCCCCCCCCCTTTTAAAAGGCCCTTTGGGATCGGGCCCCACCCCAAACCCCCCCCAAAAAAAGAAAAACAAAAAAAAAGGGGAAAGGGGGGAAAAAAAAACCCTTTCCTTAAAAAATCAAAAAGGGGAAAAAAGGGGGAAAGTTTTCCTTTTTCCCCCGGGCTTTTTAAAAGGGTTTTTTGCCCCTTTTTAAAGACTTTTTTGGTTTAAAAAAATTTTAAAATTTTTAAAAATTAAAAAAGGGGGGGGTAAAAAAAAAAAAAAAAGTTTTCGGAAAAATTTAAAGGAGAGGGGGGAGGGGGGAAGTTAAAAAATTCCACCAAAGCCCCCACAAAAAAAAACAGAAAAAAACCCTGCTTAGGAAGGGGGGGAAAACACAAAAAAAAACAAATGAAGACAAACCACTGAAAAAAAATAAAAAAAAAAATTAAAAACCCAAAAAAACTGATATTAAAAAAATTACTTTTTTCGTCCCTAATTGTGTAAATAACATCAAAAAGAGAGAAAAATAAAAAAATGGGAAAAAAATAAATGGTATACTTTTAATAAAGGTATTTTTTACTGTTTTTGAAATGTGAACCCTGGGAAAATAAAAAACCCCCTTTTTTTTTGCCAGCTTTTATTGGAAGTTAAAAAAAAAGGGGTTTGTGGGCCTCCCCAGGGATAGCCCATGTTTTCCTTTTTTATTCTGAAGTTTTTTCTCTCCCCTTTTTGAAGAATGTTCGACCCCGAGTTCTTCAGGGGACCCCTTTGAACTTGACACCAAGGGCCAACTCCCTAAAGCACCTTCAGGTTCCCCAACTTTTTATGTTCCATTTTGAACATATCCATTTTGAAAATCCAATATCCCAAAAAATCCATCTGGGGGCCCTCAGCAACAGGGAAAAACATCTGAAAGAGTTGGGGGTTTTGAGTTCATTATGTGTCTTTTTACAAACAGCTCAGGGAGGGGCGGGGACAAGATTGCCCTTGTTGGCCATAGGACACCGGGGAAATCACCCCCCTTTTTTGAGCCCAAAAAGCCCATGAAAAAAATGCAGACTGAAGGGTTAAAAAAAAGGATTGATGTTTCTCAGCCCCCTTTGCCCCTTGGGGCCCACAGGCAAAAAAAGGGGGGGCTAGTCGATATGGTAAAATTTTTTGGGGGGGTCCCAAAAAAAAAAAAAGCCCCAAAATTTTGAAACTATTTTTCTCATTGGGTACTTTTTAAAAAAATCACAATGAAAAAAAATTATTTAATTCCCTTTTGTGGCTTTGGATTGTACTCCATTAAAAAAAACTATTGGATAAACAGATGCAGTGATGAAAAGGTATAAGGCCTTCCAATAATTTTTTCTCTGCCATTTAAAAAACCTATGTCGAAAAGGGAAATTTGTCAATGGATCAAAAATTTAAACAAAGCTACAGGAAGGGACTAAACTTGGACCGGGCAAAAAATTTAAAGAAAAAGTGATTTTAGGATTTTCCAGGGATGCACCTTCCTTTAATTCTTTCCCCTCATTCTGCTTCGGAACCTCCCCCCCCCTCATCCTTCGGGGGGGGAAAGGGGCAGGTTTCCTGGTTGTCTTGTTACAGTTTTCCTGCTGTTAATCTCCAAAAAAAGGACAAAATGGTGTTCAATTTACACTTCTTCATACGGAAAGGTTGTTAAAGGGACAGAATTATGCTTCTTTTCTTTTCTGGAAGTGTTTTTAATATTTTTTAATAAGGAAAAATGCCTAAAAATGGTCCATTCATTAGGGGTTTTTCGTTTTCTGATTGGTTTAAAAACCCACATTTTGGGTATTTCTTAGTTTTTTTTGGGAACAAGGTAAAGGGGACTATGGGACAATAACGAGGGGGAAAATTGGAACCAGGTGTGTTTTTGTGGGCCCAAAAAAAACTAGTTAAGCCATTTAACATTTTCCACATGAAAAAAGATGAGTTTCAAGGCCAGTTCTTGTTTCCTCCCTTTCAAAGAAAAAAAAACTTTTTAAATTTTGGAAAAAAAAAAAACAAAAGGGGAGGCTGTTAGGGTGGGTTAGTGGGGCGTGTCCCACAAGCTTTGGGCCAGTCTAGAGGTAGGGAAAAAGGGGAAAAGGTGGAGCGTGGGGAAAAAACTGACGCTGGGAAAAAGGGGAAAGGGGGAGGGAAAGAAACAGCCTTCAGTGATGTTGAAAGGAGGGTTGGGGGGGAGGGAGCAGCTGGGCCCCAGGAAGTGGTCTCAGTCCCTTGGGGAGGGGTGGACCCCCCCAGTTCCATTGTTTTAGGTGGTTTGCATCCCCTCCACCAAAGAAACTGGTTTTATCCCAGAAGATAAAGGTGGAAGGCAAAACTTTCTTTTTAGCAAGTAAAAAAAAAGAAAACCAAACAAAACTTAAACCAGTTTACTGGCCTGCAATTTTGGGGAAAAATTTTATGGGCCCAAACCCCTTTTCAAGGGAGGGCCTCCTTTCAAAAAAAACCAAAAGTTGGTTTTTTTCCAGTTTAAATGCTGGGAGGCCAGGGGGATGGAGTTGAACAGACCCATGGGTCCCAAAAATTGGGGGGGGATGCTCTCTGCTTGGCTCAGGGTGAAGGCCCTCTCGTTGTTGGGTTCCAGAGGGCATGCACTGCGGGGCCCTTTCAGGGGGTGATGACCCTTCTGCAAAAAAAAAAAAAACGAGTTTTCGAAAACGGGCATAAAAACCTTAATTTTCCCAAAATTGCCTGAGGAGGTTTTTCAAAAAAAAAACTCCACCCCAAAAAACAAAGAAGGAATCCACTGGGTTGGATTTTGGGAAATTTTGGTTTTCAACCTATTTTTTTTAAAATTTTTTTGTTTCTCTCCCCATTAAATTCCAAAAAAAAACACATTTATTGGGAAGCGTCGATTATATGAAAACCCCACTAGGGGAAGGGCCAGGGGGGACCCCTTTAAAAAATTACAAAAAAAAAAAAAAACCCATTGGCCTGTGAAAAGGGGACTCTCCAGGTTTTTTTGGAAGGGGAAAGGCAAACATAAAAAAAAGGCAAAAAAACAAAAAAGGGGGGGAAAACAAATCCCCCACCAGGATTTTGCACAGGAACGGCCAGGTGTGCACAGGAGAAAGAAGGAGGGTCTGTGAAAGTTTCCAAGAAGGGCCCCCGTGTAGGATGTCCATGCCGGAAAAAAACACGGAGGCGGTGGGGGCCAGGGAGGGGAAAAGGGGGGGGGGGACTGGTTTCACATGGGGAAAACCACTGTGTATTAAAATGAAAGGGAAGTAGGGTTCCGGGAACAAATGGCAAGGAGGGTCTTTGAGGGCATTCTTTTACCGGTTTTGAAAATAGTGGCATGGCTGAGGTGGCCAGGTGCGGGGGGTGGGGGAATGGGGGCGGGGGTTGGGGGCCCAAGGGGCTTGAGAGTACAGAGGGGGAGGGGGGGGGACTCTGTCTTAAGGGGGACAAAAAAAAAAGCCCTCTACCCTTTTGCAGATAAATTGAAAAAAAACCCATTAGGGCAATTTAAAAATTTTGGTTGCATGAGCACATGGAAGAACTTTTTTTCGTTTTCAAGAGTGTGGAAATTTTTAGGGGGGGGGGGGGGGACTGGGGCCCCCAAGGAAACATACCAGTTTAAGATGTTTTGGAGTTGTCCAAGCAAGAAATTTTAAGGGGGAAAAAATTATGTCTTTGAAGTAAAAAAACCAATTGGGATTGAATAAAAAAAAAGAAAAAAAAATTCCAATTGCGTAAATTCAGGTTACAAATTGATAGAAGATTTGGGGAACCCAATTACAAGGGGGGACTTGATTTTCATTTTTTTTTTTTTTTTGACCATTTTTCTTTAAGATGGTTTTACATTTTGGGCTGCAAGGCCAAAACACCCAAAAAATAATTCTCTTGAAAGGCCCAGAACAAGAAAATTTTGCCAACTTTGGAAAAAACCCAATTTTGTCCACGTGTTCTAGACTTTTTTCATTTGTATTTTTCACTGGGCACAGCCACCCATGTTGGCCCCATGTGGAAAACTAATAATTAAAGTGATTTTGGAAAATGAGGGGAATTAAAATCGCAATGGAATCACCAAACCTCATCTACTTTTTCAAACCAATCCTCGCCCATTTCCTGGTCGTCCACCAAAGGGGGCATATGTTTTTCTTCCCCAACAACAATTGTTATTGTCAACTGAGGGCTCCTTGGTTTCTTAAATTTTTGGTTAACCTGGGGGTCAAGTTCTGGGCTCATGGGGGATTTGAGAGTTTTGGGGGTTCTTGCTTCCCAGGTAAAAGCAAGAATCAGTGGGGCCCATTACCCACTGAGTAAAACGCCAGGGTTCCTGTTTTACCCATGGGGCAAACTGGGGGTGGGTTCAGTTAAAAAGAAACAAAGTGAATATAACCAAAAAAAAAAATTTTCAAAACGTGGGAAAAAAAAAAAAATTTTAAGTTATGCGCATCTGCCCAGTTGTGCAAAAGAGGGTGGGTTTCTTCCCTTGGGTTTGGGGGGGAACCCGTTTTAGGGGGGGTTCTGCTACTTGCTTAGGGAGTGGTGTGAGCTTGGAAGGGGAGTCACCTTTTACCTTCCACCCCTGTCCTTCCACTGGGGCTCCCAAGGGGGCAGGGACCTTTCCCAGGGGGCTTGTTCCACTGCTAGATTCTGGAGGGAAAACAACCTTAACTTTTAGTGGTTAGGCCCTACAGTAGGCGATCCCCCCTAAAAAATATCGGCAGTCATTTTGAAAAGGGACCATGCGGGAGGGATTTTTGCTAGCCCTTCAGCAAGGTCCATTTGCCTTCTTGGACTTTCACCTGGGTTAGGTTTGGTTGTTGGTTCCCCCAAAAGCCAGGGGCAAAAAGCAGGGATCGGGCTGGGGAGGGTTCTTTCCTGACCAGCCCTAGGTCACCCTTGGAGGGGGGGGCATTGGGCATAGGCCAAAATGTTGGGTCCTGTTGTGTTGCTGGGGGGGGGGGGGAACCATTCTCTGTTTCCTCTAAAACAACTAGGAGCTGGGGAGCCCAGGGGTCTTGGGGGACCGCATTTAATTAAAGGTCTAGGAAAAAACAATTCTTTCTGTCTCGGTTGGGGGGGGGGGGACTTACTGCTTTTTTTGTGTGTCAACTAAGGGGGGGGGGGGGAACTAATTATGTTTGAAAAAAAACTTAACTTTTCTTCCACTAAAAAAAACTTTTGCCTTCACTGAGTTCCCTTGCCCTCTGCATGGCTTTTTTTTCTCTTTTCCTCCATCCCAAACCTTTGCCCCCGAAGGATTCCCGGTTCTTCTGGGGTGGGGCGAAGGCAAGCCCAACCCTCTTTCCACAACAAGGGGCCCTGCACTCCTGACACTGGGGTATTCTTTTGATGCTACCAGGGGACAAAAAAAAAAAGGGTTGAAGGGACCAGTGTTCCCAGTCCCCCCCAAATCTTTCAGGAGGTGGCAGAAGACTGGGGCCAACACATTTTACACTAAAATTTTTTGGAAAAAAATAAAATAATTCCTGAATATTGGATGTTCATGTTCCCCCACTCTTTCTCTTTGCCTTGTTGATTTTTTCATGTTCTACGTGTAAAAAACGCCCCGTGTAAAATTTGGACCTGAGGTATGTGGAAATTTTACGTCTCTCTAAATAAGCCTAGGAATTGTGGGGGGGCCCCTTCAAAAAAGGGGGCAAGGGTTTATTTTCATCTGTTTTTTTTTCACTAAAACACAATTCCACAAAGTGCTTTAAAAGCAGCGCCTGGGGGCATATAATTTTTGGGTGTCGGATATAAATTAGCTTGCAAACTTTTTCAAACTGTTCAAACAAGAAGCCTTTTCTTTGGTGGGCTATTTTTGGCCCAAGGAAAGCAAAAAAAATTTAGAAATTTTAGGGGGGGGGACTCGGGTTCACAATAGGTTCCAAATTGTTTTATAAGGAATCACGGGCTTCATTGTAGGAAACAAAAAAACAGGGCTTATGAACTGCTTTTTAATATATGATTGGGACATTGTTCGGGAAACTTTGCCCTAAGGGAAAAGGTGTGGCGACAGGCATGAATTCCATCTTTTCCCCTGTTCCTTAAGGAGGGAAATTGTTTAAAGGGGGGGGGACGGGCAGCTTGGAACATGGGAGGTTCACACTCCTGGGCCCGGTTTCCACAACAGCTGGGGTTAGGGGGGCAAGGGGGAAGCCCTTGGCCTCTTGGAAGGGTTCTGCTCCCGAGTACTTCTGGACCATCGCCGTCTGGCCTTTGGCTCCCAGTGGGGGAAAAAAAAACCTTTGGTGGCCGGGGGGAAGCAAACCTTAGTGGGGGACTCTGCTTCTAGGGGCACAAACATCTCCTCGCCCCAGGAAAGCTTGGTTGGGCGGTGCTGGGTTCCCTGGCTTTTCCCACCAACAGCCGTGAGGGCGCAGGGGGCATCCCAGGGGGGCATTCCGTTTTTTTCCCAGGTTTCTGGGGGGTCTTTTGGCACTGGTCCTGGAAACTCGGGTCTGTCAAGGGGTTAGTTCTCTGCTCAACCCACCACCTCTTTTTTCTTCCCCTCCGTTCCTCACCCCCGGGGCAGAGGTCACGTAGGGCCAAGGGGAGCCACGGGGCGCCCTGCCGGGCCGCAGGGAAGAAAACAAAAAGCCAAGGGGATGGACAACAACCTTTCTTTCCAATTTGGCTTAACTTCTAAGAGAAAAAGCAAAAAAAAAAAACTCTGGGAGCCAGAGGGAAGGTTTTGTGGCTCCTGCAGGGGACCTTAAAAAGTTTCCAAAGGTGAAAAGCGTGGTTGGGACCTGGAGAAAGGGGAAAAACCGGATTCTTATTCAGCTTCTTCCCCCAATGGCTGGGGGACAACCCCTAGGAGGGAAGGGAATTGGTGGTCACGTTCCTCTGGGTGGGGAAGTGGGCCTTCCCATTCCCAAATTTTTACCACAAGACTTTACTTTCTGTAGAAGGAAAAACTAAATTGTGGTTTGGATGGTGTCCAAAAAATTCCCTTCCAAAAAAAAACCACTTTTTTCAGCCCCCCCCACCTTCAAGGGATGGATTCCTGCCCCCTGGGTTACCTTTAATAATCCTCCCATTCCATTTTAGGGGGAAACCATAATTAGCAGAGTGGGGACCATTCAGGGGGGACAAAAAAAAAAAACCTTTTCTCTACAGGATGCAGGCCTCGGGTCCCTCCTCCCAAGTTTCCATTGGTTGGGTGTTTTTTCCTAACTCTGCCAGGGGACGGTTCCTGTTTAATTTTCCCAGGGAAAGGTGGGGGGAAGGCGACCAAGGAGGACCCTTTCTTTGCTGGGCCTGTCGGGGGGAGGGAGTTCCCGGTCTCCAGGGAAGTGGTGGCTTGAAGGGCTGGCCTTGCTCTGTGGCCGAGCCCATATGGGGGGGGACCACTGTGGGAAAAGGGGACCACTTGCACACTGGTCCCGTTTTTTCTTGCTCAAAAAGCTTCCGGTTTTTCTAATTTTTTTCTTTTTCAAAAGGCTTTGTGCTTGATCCTTTTTCTTCTCACTGGGGGGACCCAGGAAATTCTTGGGACCATAGGTGACAAAAACAAAAGGCAGAGGCCCAGGGCCAAACCCTGAGGAACTTGGGTTTCCAAGTGCATAAAAACAAAACATGGGGACATTGGGGACCTGGGAAACCTGCCCCCCCCCCCCCCCCCCCCAACATGGACTTATTTAAACCTTGGAAGATAATATTTTTTGTTTTTTTTTTGCATGGAGCAGAATTGTCCAAAAAAAAAAAAAAACCCCTGGGAAAAAACCTTTTTGTTAACCAAAGCCCATTGAGGGGGAATCCTTCCTTCTTAAACATCTTTTGCAAAAAAAAAAATGAAGGATGATTCCCCAAACTCGGAAACTGAAAAAAAAAAACCCCACTTCTTGAGTGCAGCCCAAAGTTTGGTTTTTTTGGGTCTCCCTTTACCTCTGTGGGTCATTTTAAAAAGAAATTTCCAACAAAAAACTCAAACCCCACTGAGGGAAAAAGGGGGGGGACCCCAGCCACGCACTCAGTTTTTCCCTCTTCTATTGTGAGGTTTTGGAAGGTCTCTCCTTGCACTTTTCCAAGGATTGGGTGGCTTGCTTGCGGGGAGGGCCCTCAAACCTTTCTCAAAGAACACCAAACAAAAAAGGGAAACTGTTACTTGTTTACTTCCCCTTGGACAAAGTTTAAAAGAGGCTTCCCCAGGCCGGGAGGGGGAAAGCTTTTTGGCGGGCTGGTTTGGGCTGAAGCAGGGGAATGTTTGGGCTTGGGGAGGGGGGCTGAGAGGAGAGGGCAGGAGGGAAAGTGCTGCTCCCCCAAAAAAAGCTGTGGGGAGGGGGGGGGGAAACTGGGGACCAGTCATTTCCATAAAAGCCACAGTGAAGGCTTTGCCCTGGCTCCAGGAAGAGGGGGAGGGGGGAGCCATTCTGATGTCTGGACTTGGAAGGGTCAAAAACAACTGGCCCACCAGGGGACTCCTTCAGCCATGTGGGGAGCCTTGCCTTAAAAATGTTTTCGTTCTGGAAGAATCTTGCCCCCTTGCCTTACAGGCAGAAAAAATTGTGGGCTTTTTCAAAGTCCCTTGGTAGATGGGGGAAAAGGTTCAATCTTTGGCAGGCTAATCAAAAATAGAACAAAATAAAACCCTGCCTTGGCCTTACCTAAGGGAGAGCTCTTTTGGGGCATTTCTTCTGGTCTTGAAATGTTCCACGGTGGCCCAGTGGCCCCACCTGGCCGGCCTGAATCCAAAGGGCCCAAGGGTCTTCTTGCCCCTTTGAAAATTGGGCAAGCCGGGGGAAAAAAACTGGAGTGGTCCACAAAAAAAAAAAGGGTTTTGCTCACGGGGGTCCACAAAGGGGGGGTTAAAAATTGTCCGGGGTGTTGACTAAGCTGGAGGCTGATTTTTTAACCGGGATCTCGGGGCCCCCTTTTTTTGTTTTCCCCCAAATCGCTGGAAAAAAACTTTTCCCCTTTTCTCATAAAACCCCCCCCTTCCTTTGTTCCCTTTTAAAAATAAAAAAGTGCTTTTCCCCTTCCCATTTTTGGGGGAAAAATCGAATCTATTCTTTTTCCAGTCAAAAACACACCGCAAAAATTTAGACAAATGAATCTAGAAAAAAACCTATATTTTAAAATGTTGAAATTCCCCTTTTTTCTTAGGTTTTTTTCAGTATAAGGGGAAAAAAGGGGGGAAAAAGGGCCCTCCTGAGCGTGTAAAATAACCGTTTACAAAAACCGCCTTTTCCCCCTTTTATACCAGTAAAAAGGGTCGTTGGCCCAAAAAACTTTTCCCGGGTTTTTTCTTGAAAAAAAACAAAATTTTCCTACCTTTTCAAATTCGGTTTTTGGGGCATATTCTAAACTTTTTGTTACTCCATGAAACTTAAAAAATGAAAAGTATTAATATCATTTTTGGGAAAAAAAAAAATTAAGATACCCTGCTTTTGGGGCAAAATTTTTTTTTTTCTTGGGTTCCTTTTTTTCCTTTTTTTTGGAAAATTCCCCAGGCCCCCATAATTTTTTAAACCTTTCCCCCCCCAAAAGTTACTATAAGCTGTGTTTTTGTATAAAAATTTGCCAAATTTGCCATTTTTGGGTTTTAATTTTTTCAGGGGGCGTACTACATTTAAATCCATCACCCCCCATCTTTTTTCAAAACTTTTTCTTACCTAAAAAACGGAAATTTTCTGTATCAAAAATAAGCA
>JAKFHU010002341.1:600000-837005 GCA_023783475.1 Daubentonia madagascariensis | reverse complement strand
TTGGGTCAAGGAGGAGATTCAAATTGAAATCAAAAGATTTTTGAACTAAACGATAATGGGGACACAAGTTATCAAAATCTGTGGGATACAGCTAAAGCAGTCCTGAGAGGAAAACTTATCGCCCTAAATTCCCACATCCAAAAGACAGAAAAGTCACAAATCAGTGAACTAACGAATCATCTTAAGGAAATGGAAAAGGAAGGGCAAAGCAATCCTAAAGCCAGCAGAAGAAAAGAAATAACCAAAATCAGAGCAGAATTAAATGAAATCGAGAACAAAAGAACAATACAGAAGATCAATGAAACGAAAAGTTGGTTCTTCAAAAAGATAAACAAAATAAACAGGCCACTTGCCAGGTTGACCAGAAGCAGAAAGGAAAGGACTCTAATAAGCTCAATTAGAAATGAAAAAGGAGAAGTCACAACTGATACCGTGGAAATACAAAACATCATCTTTGAATACTACAAAAATCTCTATGCCCACAAACACGAAAACGTGGAGGAAATGGACAAATTCTTAGAAACGCACTACCTCCCCAGGCTCAACCAGGAAGAAACAGAATTTCTAAACAGACCAATATCAAGCACTGAAATTGAAGCAGTAATAAAAAATCTACCCACAAAAAAATGTCCCGGACCAGAGGGGTTCACACCTGAATTCTACCAAGCCTAAAAAGAAGAACTGGTGCCTATACTGCAGAAATTTGAAAATATCCAGAAGGATGGAATCCTCCCAAACTCATTCTACGAAGCCAATATCACCTTGATACCAAAGCCAGGAAAGGACACAACAAAAAAAGAAAACTACAGACCAATATCCCTTATGAATATAGATGCAAAAATTCTCAATAAAATCCTTGCAAACCCAATTCAAATATACATCAAAAAAATAATCCATCAGGATCAGGTGGGCTTTATTCCTGAGATGCAGGGATGGTTCAACATACGCAAATCTATAAATGTAATCCACCATATAAATAAAAGCAAGAACAAAGATTATATGATCCTTTCAATAGATGCAGAAAAGGCTTTTGACAAAATCCAGCACGCTTTTATGATAAGAACTCTTAACAATGTAGGCATAGATGGCTCATTCCTAGAAACTATTAAAGCCATATACGATAAACCCACAGCCAATATCATACTGAATGGGGAAAAATTGAAGGCATTCCCCCTTAAAACTGGCACCAGACAAGGGTGCCCACTATCTCCACTTCTTTTCAACATAGTGCTGGAAGTCCTGGCCACAGCAATTAGACAAGACAGAGGAATTAGGGGCATCCAGATGGGGGCAGAAGAGGTCAAACTTTCACTATTCACAGAAGATATGATATTATATATAGTAAACCCCAAAGATTCAACCAAGAGATTACTGGAATTGATAAATGAATTCAGCAAAGTCTCAGGATACAAAATTAATACACACAAATCCATAGCCTTCATATATGCTAATAACAATCAAGCCGAGAAACAAATTAAAGATGCAATACCTTTTGCAATAGCAACAAAGAAAATTAAATATTTAGGAACATATCTAACTAAGGAGGTCAAAGACCTATATAGAGAGAATTATGAAACACTGAGAAAAGAAATTGCAGAGGACGTAAATAGATGGAAAGCCCTACCATGCTCTTGGATAGGCAGAGTCAACATAGTAAAAATGGCTTTGCTACCTAAATTAATTTACAGAATCAATGCAATCCCTATCAAAATACCAACATCATTTTTTGCCAATCTAGAAAAAATAATTCTACGCTTCGTGTGGAACCAGAGAAGACCCCGTCTAGCCAAAGCAATCTTAAGCAAAAAGAACAAATTGGGAGGCATCTGTCTACCAGACTTCAAACTATACTACAAGGCTATAGTAACCAAAACTGCATGGTATTGGCACAAGAACAGACACGTAGACCAATGGAACAGGACTGAGAACCCAAATATAAAACCAACCTCATACAGTCACCTGATCTTTGACAAATTCCAGAAAAACGTACACTGGGGAAAAGATTCCCTATTCAACAAATGGTGCTGGGAAAACTGGATGGCCATATGTAGAAGACTGAAAGTGGACCCACACCTCTCACCTCTCACAAAAATCAACTCACAATGGATAACAGATCTAAACCTAAGACATGAAACCATAAGAATTCTCGAAGAAAACGTTGGAAAAACTGTTATGGACATTGGCCTAGGCAAAGAATTTATGAAGAAGACCCCCAAAGCAATCACAGCAGCAACAAAAATAAATACATGGGACCTGATCAAATTAAAAAGCTTCTGCACAGCCAAGGAAACTATCACTAGAGTGAACAGACAACCTACAGAATGGGAGAAAATATTTGCATGCTACACCTCTGATAAAGGGCTGATAACCAGAATCTATACAGAACTTAGGACAATCAACAAGAAAAAATCAAACAACCCTATTAAAAAATGGGCAAAGGACATGAACAGTAACTTTTCTAAAGAAGACAGAATAATGGCCAGCAAACATATAAAAAAGTGCTCAACTTCTCTAATCATCAGGGAAATGCAAATCAAAACCACAATGAGATATCACTTAATTCCAGTGAGATTGGCTCATATCAAAAAATCCCCAAATAACAAATGTTGGCGAGGATGTGGACAGATAGGAACACTCATACACTGCTGGCGGGACTGCAAATTAGTACAACCTCTATGGAAAAGAATATGGAGATACCTCAAAGAATTAAAAGTAGAATTACCATTTGACCCAGCAATCCCACTACTGGGTATTTATCCAAAAGAAAAAAAGACATTTTATAATAAAGACATCTGCTCTCGAATGTTCATAGCAGCACAATTCACAATTGCAAAGTTGTGGAAACAACCAAGGTGCCCATCAATACACGAGTGGATCAATAAAATGTGGTATATGTATACCATGGAGTATTACTCAGCAATAAGGAACAATAGTGAATTAACACATCTGGTATTATCCTGGTTGGAGCTAGAACCCATTCTTCGAAGTGAAGTGTCACAGGATTGGAAAAACAAGCACCACTGGTACTCACCATCAAACTGGCACTAACTGATGAATACTTACATCACACAGGGCAATAACATTCATCTGAAGGCGGGCGGGCAGGAGGGGGGTGGAAGGGATGGGAAAAACTCTCACTGAATGGATGTGGGGAGCACAGTTTGGGGGATGACCATGATTGTGGCTCTGACACGGGCAAAACAGGGGCAATGTGTATGGCCAAAGTGTTGTACCCCCATGATATTCCGAAATTAAAAAAATAAATTAAAAAAAATAAAATAAAATAAAATAAAATAAAGTTCAACAGGCAAAGATCATAACCCATGGTGGTGATTTATCTTGACTTCCAAGCCCATTAATAAGCAATGTCCTATTTGGCATTCCCAACAGAATCATAATATAGTAATGATTGATCTGTTACCATCAAGAATACGATCTATTGGTTATGCCGAGATAGCCTAATGGGTGCCAGGTGCACTCTGTTTCAATGTTAGTGTTTTTATATCTTTTCAGTGACTCTCATCATATGCTGCAGTCATTAACAGTTTGTCCAGAGTGGTATTGCAGCAGGTAAAAGATTCTTTTAAGAAAGGCTTATGCATTTTTACATGTTTTACTCAGGCCCAACATAACAACCAGTGAAGATTTAGGAAGGAAAATATATTAATTTAGTTACAAGTATACTTTGGAATACAGAATTTATTTGCATTCCATAGCTGAGAAAGCAACAGTTGGTTTGCTTATGCTTGAGATAATGATGCCCTGTGGGAATCTTAGTAATGCCAACCAAAGTCTAGTCTATGTTCCTCCTGTTTGCTAAAAGGAGGCTAATATATGAACACTAATTGACAAATATATGACAATCACTTCATATATCAATGGGAATGTGCTCAGAAGAACAAAGATGTGGGAGGCACAGTACCTTCAAGAAATTCAAAATCTAAAAGTTCCTGCTCTATATAACATAATTCTCATATATATTCCTCATAATAGCCCTATGAATTACTCAATTTTTAAAGATAAAAATAGAGAGCATGCTAAGGAATTTGTTAAAAATTGTTTTAACAAAAACTTATAAAGCCAGAAATGAGACTAGGTCTTTCTGTCTGTAAATATTTTATTGCTCAATCCTACCTTCTATATTTGTTAAGCTACAATATAAAGCTAACAAAAGCATGATGCAGATGAGGTGAAGTTTTATAATTAAGCTTTTTATCACTTAAAACTCCTCAGAAGAAGGGCAAAAACGGAGGGAAAGAAGAGACTATGCTAAGCATAATACCAGACCATGTGACAAAAAGTAGGGAGTGGGAAAGCAAAATGCAGGTCACTTTATAATTCATACACATATTGTTTCCCTCTCTAGAATATGAAAATGAAAAACTTGCTGAGTAGAATTCCATCTCACGACTTCTGTAAATGTAGGCTTGCTATACAAGTCATTCCTGTCCATGTGTTGACAACTGATTAAGAGAACGTTTCCACATCATTCTCCCAGAAGGAAGTTTGCAGCTCCTGAGGATGTACTAAATGTGCTTGACAGTTTTCCCTGTTCTCCTGAGTATAATAATAGACCATGGTAAATCACCCTAAAATTGTCAAGGCTAAAGCATTTTTCAAATTTGGTTTACAAGCTAGAGAATAAGAACAGCCAGTGGCACCTCTTCACCTTGCAATATCTATAGAACACAGAAAGTGAAGTCTCTGAAATCAATTTTATAGTCAAGACATTAACCTCTGGTCATTTGCCCAGCAGAAAGAGTAAGCTGTTAAAAATACAAAATCAGCTACTATTCACTTCGTTTTATGATTATGAGCATGATGACAACTTCCCCCTCAATTACATGACTGGGGCTATTTTGCTGGTAACGTACCAAAAAGATAGTGTATACCAGAGAAAAATTTAGATATTGTCCCTCTACAGAAGTTCGCTGAAATGAGGGCAATAACTCATTACCTTGAGTATAGATTTTAACTGTAATTGATTTTGATTGAAAATTACAATATCGTCTGGCCCAAAGAAACTTGGGAAAATGGGTGTTATGTCTCATTCAACTAACTCCACTGTCAGGAAGAGAGGGGAGGAAAACAATTATCTTCTCCCACCCCCCTTGGAAATTCATAATACACTTGTGCATATTCACAAACTTTTAAAAAGGAAGAAAACAAACCTGATTAACTTGGCCTGTCCAGTATTAATTATATAAATATAAACTTTGAATCTAATCTATTAATATCCCTTAAGACCAGTGTTCCAAGTGATTAAAGTTGGGCAGTGGGGCTTTAGTCATTTGAGATGGGAGTGGAGTGATATTACTGGTTTCATCAGGAAACAAGTTGGAGATTGAAGGGAAATCCATAAATATTGAAAGAGACAGGTGGTTAACATGGAAAAAAAGAAAAAGGTAGGGCAATTTCTAATCCTTTGACTTTATTTACTATTTCTATATCTACCTTTAGCAGATTAAGAACTTCCATACATCAATCACTACATCTTCTCACTTTGATTAACAGACTTTTATGTTCCTGTTCTAATCTTCCAGAAATGCCCACCAAAAACCTTATGACACATTCTACCAATCAGTCATCTACTTATGTTCTCAACACATGATTACCTTTTATTAAACTTAAAAAAAAATAACTATAGACTCACAGGAAGTTGCAATATGATAGTATGTAGAATCCTTTGAGCCCTTTACCCATCCTCCCCCAATATTGACATCTTATCTAACTGAACTGTAATATCAAAACCAGAAAATTGACTTTGGAGCCATATTGTTAGCTAGACTACAGACCTTATTCAGTTTTACTGGTTTATACCTGCACTCATTTGTGTATGTTTGCATGTGGATGGTTCTGTATAATTTATCCCATGTATAGATTCATGTGACCACTACCACAGTCCAGAAAAAGAATTCTTCCATTAATGATTAACTTTTTCATGTCAGAAAAATTTCAAAAGAGTAATTGTCTCAGTCAGCTTGAGCTGCTATAACAAAAGACCACAGAGTGGGTGGCTTAAACAACAGATATTTATTTCTCACCGTTCTGGAGGCTGGGAAGTCCTAGATCAAAGTGCTGGCTGATTTGGTTCCTGATGAGGGCCCTCTTCCTGGTTAGTAGATGGCTATCTTCTTGTTATATCCGCATAGGGCAGAAAGACAGCTCTGGTCTTTTCCTCTTCTTATAAGGGCCCTAATCCCATCATGGGAGGCTCCACTCTAAAGACTTCATCCACACCTAATTACCTCCCAAATGTCCTTCCTCCAAGTACCATCACGTTGGGTAATCCCTATATTCACCAACATATGAATTCTGGATGGACATAAACATTCAGTCCATAGTAGTAATGAATCAGAAATATGGGCCACATATTTTGCCCTTTTATATTTATAAAACATTGTCTAATTTAGTAAAATATGAACTTAAAAAAAAAGTGAAGCTTGTTTTTTTCCTAGACAACAACACTAGACAGTAGTATAGCATCTGAGGTGAGTGGTGGGATGGGGCAGGAAAAAAGATCAAGTCAAAATATGACACCTCTATGTAATAATGTCATTTTTTCCCCAAGTCACAAGTGGAGACAGTGCCATTAGAAAAGCAAACTTTTTTGATGAATCTGGAGGATATTATGCTAACTGAAATAAGCCAGACACAGAAAGACAAATACTGCATGATGAAACTTGTGGAATCTAAAACAGTCAAAATCACAGAAACAGACAGTGAGTCGTCAGGGGCTGGAAGGAGGGGAGATGGGGAGATGTTGCTCAAAGGGTACAAAGTTTCATTTACGCAGGATGAATAAGGTCTGGAGATCTAATGTATAGCCATGTGAATATAGTTAACAGTACTGTACTGTGTACTTACAATGTGCTAAAAGGGTAGATATTATGTGTTCTCACCGCAAAAAATAAATAAATAAATGAATAAACAAATAAAATGAAAACTATGTGAGGTGATGAATATGTTAATTAGCTTGACTGTTGTGATCATTTTACAATGTGTGTGTACATATTACATAAATATACATCAAAACATCAAGTTATACTCCTTAAATATGTATAACTTTTATTTTTCAATTATACTTCAGTAAAGCTGAAAAAAACCTACAAATTGATAAGGTAAAGTAGTTATTTCCATGAAATCATGTGATTAATTTCTTTTTCTCCTTTCAATAGTTTTAATATTAAAAGAAAAAATTATATTCACACTGTTGCAACACATGTTTAACTAAGTTTTCCAGTTAACATTACTGATTTCACATACTGTTGTCAGGAACGGATGTTAAAGACTTTGAAATGGGGGTGAAATGAATTACTATGTGGCCTCCCTAGTTCACTTTTCAGGTTATCTCCACTTCTCATTGCTTTTGAACTACTGCATAATTTTGTAATTTGTGGAAAATTGTTAATAATACAACTGATTCTTGTCCTTAGAAATGAAATAATTTCTGTCTAGTGTAATGCCATTGATTTGTACTCTGTGTACAGTGATCACATTGCATCTATCTCTGTGAATTCATTTCAACATTCCTAACTATATAAGTGTGTCCTTTGAATTATCCTTTGAACTAGTTGCAGCATCTTAGTGGTCCCCACATTTATTAATTAAAGTAATTTATATATGCTTATTTTTTATTTGTATAAGAATTACGATTTTACCTTTAAAAATTTATCTCAACACTATTATGTCTTATATTAATATTTGATCACATTCAAAACATTTTCTGTTCCTCCTTCCCTAGGCCACATAGAAGAACTTAAAACTGTGATAGGGACATTAATAGCCCACCCTGCGTGCTAATTTACATGCTAATATACACTCATTTGTAATGCTGGGAGGAACCTTAGAGATCACAGATTATCGGGCCACCTCATTTTATGTATCAGGAAGGTAAAAAGAAAATTAAGCAGTGATTATAAGATCAAAATCCAGTTAACAAAAGAACCAAGAATATAACCGAACTCCAAACGTGTGCTTTTTACTGCTCTATGTCCATTTTTGTGGTTCCATAAAGGAAAAAAAAGAGAAGAGATTACAAAACTCCAGTCTACCTATAGTAATCCTGTCCACAGCAACATATCTCTAGGGTGACAATTTAATGTATATTTCACAGGAAAACAAATATTTCTTTAATACCCAGAGCATCTAAAACATACACCAGAACACAAACACTGATGAAAAATAACAGAGTGCATAATTTTGGTCTAGTGACTTTAATCACACAATCTAATTTTTCTCTGCTATTTTGTACTTACTCGTAAAGATTTACTTCGTTGCAAAGAACACACCTTGAAGTGAAACATTGCTAAGATTTAAAACAATTTTTAATGGATTAATCAAATGAAGGGGTTAATGGACAAAGGCTGCTTTTCTCTTTGTAAGCAGATGGTTGCTTGTCCTACTATAAGGGCTACCTTAGAACAAGTACGAATGTTCATTCTGGGCAAAAACCACAGCACAAAAAGGGAATGTTCATATTTGACAATAATTGATTGTGTAGGGAGAGTTTAAAATCACTAGAGGCTCATGAAATATCTGAAATTTTGATCATGCAGTAGCTTGATGAGTAATCCATACATACACACAAACTGGTTGGCAAAGTATGCAAACAATTTCCAGGTGAAAGTAGTTTGGGTGGCAGAAACAGGGTCCGTAACCCAGAAGTGGCAACTATTGTGTCTCTAGCTCAAAGATTCCATATCAGAGGTTTAGTAAGGACCACAGAAGGCAGCAATTCTTAGGTGGTGTGCATTTGACAGTCAAAGTAGAGGGGAATTAGCGAATAAATACATATGCAGTACAGGACCAGAACTAGGTTTGGGAGCCTAGGGTCCAACATTTAAGGAGGCAATCACTTGCACATCCCTGGGAGTAAGTCCCCCTTAAGAATGAGATGCAGTAAACAAACTGAGGGGATAAAAACAGACATAGAAGGATACCAGGAAATCAGAAGATCCCTAAGAGGACAATATAGGGAATTTCCAGAGCGGTAGTGTGTAAGGCATGGTGAGGCATACGATTTCCTGTTGAGTAGCTAGGTAAAGTATTTTGAACTTGAAAGACAGATAACTGACATTCCTGTAATTCAGACTATAATGCCTCTCAAGTCATACAATGCATCCCAGAATTCTGCCCTACGCATGTTGACACTTTATTAGACTGCTAATTGCAACTAAGTCCCTGGTCACATAAATTTTGCTATCTGAGAATAACATGAGCCCAAAGAACCATTCTCATATAACAGATAAGAAAAATTTCAAAAAATTTTTGTCATTGACATTTTGCCACCACAGACACAAAGCTCAGGCTTTCTCAGGCATCAGTGCTGTTTCTATCTGTATTTCTGGATCTGTAGGGTTGGATAACCACACTTTTGATTATTATGTAATCTCTTACCTCTTCCTGTCCTGATATTCTAGTTTAATAAAAAAAGAAATTGTAGTTTCCTTTCCCAAACCCACACTGTATTCTTCCAGGCAATTGTTCCATCATTTATGCAGTTACCTCTTCCTGGTGCTCCCTTCACACCCATCCTTCATACCAAATAGGAAAAAATCCGTCTCTCTCACTAGACATGAGTTAACTCTTTAAAGACTCAGGTCTTGGTCTTTTCTAAGCTCCCCGCATTTTTCACAGAAGAATTGTAGTGCAAAGTTAAAGCTCAAAACATATCCAATGAGCTGAATTCAGAGCAAAGAGCTGATATCACTTGGTGTATTACTAATAAAAGCATTAGGGTTGGAATACTTATGAATGAGCAGAATGAGCTTGAAGGCAAACGCCCCTTTTCACTCTTTGCTTTTTCTTAGCCTTCCGTTACATTTTCTGTCACCATCATTAAGTCCAGGCATTGACTTACAGTTGCTTGTTGTCCAAACTCAATAATAGTACCTAGAGAGAGGAGAAAAGCACAGAGTGTACAAACAAAAGGAAAAATCACACAGAGATAGAAAGAGAGAGAGAGAGAGAAGAAAAGAGAGAAGAATGTGAAGGAAGAAAAGCAAAAGTAGTTGGAGATTAGCGGAGATGAGATACTGAGAGTGATACTAAGGAAAGATCACTATGCAGAGAATGGAGGATGCAAAGGATAGTTATTTTGTCTGATCCCTGAAATCTGAATCTCCACATTATACTTTGAAAAGTTAACTCCAGTGAGAATGGCTTTTATCAAAAAGTCCCAAAACAACAAATGTTGGTGTGGATATGGAGAGATAGAAACATTCATCACTGCTGGTGG
Organism: Daubentonia madagascariensis; assembly: GCA_023783475.1. NCBI lineage: Eukaryota > Metazoa > Chordata > Mammalia > Primates > Daubentoniidae > Daubentonia > Daubentonia madagascariensis. Next base: position 826,765 of record JAKFHU010002341.1, on the reverse strand, counting down.
GACTGCAAACTAGTGCAATCTCTATGGAAAGGAGTATGGAGATACGTCAAAGAACTAAAAGCAGACCTACCATTTGATCCAGCAACCCCACTACTGGGTATTTACCCAAAGGAAAAAAAGACATTCTGTAAAAAGACACCTGCGCTCGGATGTTTATAGCAACACAATTCACAATTGCAAAGATGTGGAAACAGCCCAAGTGCCCATCAATACATGAGTGGATTAATAAATGTGGTATATGTATACCATGGAGTACTACTCAGCCACAAAAAAAAAAAAAATAGTAAACTACCTCTTGTATTAACCTGGGTGGAACTGGAGACCATTCTTCTAAGTGAAGTATCACAAGAATGGAAAAACAAACACCACGTGTACCCACCATTAAATTGGAACTAATCAAGCAACACTTAAGTGCACGTATGGAAATAACATTTAACGGAAATAACAGGTGGGGGGGAGGGGATGAGTAAATTCACTCCTAACTGGTACAGTGCACACTATCTGGGGGATGGGCACACTTTGGCTCACACGGTACAAAGGCAATTTATGTAACCAAAACGTTTGTACCTCCATGATATTCTGAAATAAAAAAAGAAAAGTGGAAATATTGAAAGCATTCTATTTTATCAATTTCCCCTCCTACTCTTTTCCTCCCTGTTTCAATTTTTGGCCTCCCACTTCAAAGATTCCAATAAATGGGGGAAATTCTCCAAATCATTTCAGAGCTAGATCCTCTATGCCATTGGACAACCCTCCCTTCTGTCCTGGGATTGTTCTCAGTTTCAAGCATCTCTCTGTGCTCATCACTCCTTGCAGGGCCTGGTGTCTTCTTTGCTTGAAGTTAGAATCGTGTAGTTCCCGGGGATTTCTCACTGACTGTGCTCCTGTGACCCCTTTGAGTTTGTTTTCCCAAATGGTTCTTTAGTCCACGTTTAACTCATTCTACACTATTCAAAGAAGAATTACTAGTTCACCTTCAATGCTAATGGCCATCATTTAGACTCATAGATCTTTTTGTCTTACGAATAAACATTATAACGCCTATTTATACCAAAGTCAATGAGTAACTCTGCACTTGATGACACATTTTTAATTGTAAATCTTTGGGTGTGAGTGACAGAAATTGTATTTTATTTTAATTAGTTTAATTAGTTTAAACGAAAAGAAGGCTTTATGGGCCTATGTAATCAAAGCACATGAAGGACAAGTAAAGCTGGTTTAAGGAAAAATGGGAGTCAGAGGCTCCGGTGTCACCAAGAGCTTCTCTCTATGTCCCTTGTCTCTATTTCTGTCTCTTGGGCAGGTTTCTGTGCTCAGAGGATATAGTTCCCACAACTCAATGCTTAGCCCATTGTTGTCTCAAGTATAAGGGAAAAAATACCCTTTTTTTCTCAGATCCAATCAGGAAAAGCTTAAGGCAAAAGTGTCAGGGCAGACAAATCAGTAAACACTCATGGCACATGATTGGATGGGATGATAATCTTTGATAGTTACTCTCCCACTCATGGAGAATTATGACTGAATATGTTATGGAAAAAGTTCTAACTATATCTTCACACTACCGTTAGCCTCTGAAACAATCACTTGCTCAAATTAAAATAAATGCAGAAGGTGTTCTGTCTCAGATCTGAATAGCAACCTACAAGGATTTATTTTTATTCTCACTATCACAGAGGAACATTGGATTCCAAAGATACGTAGGCAGGTTATAAGATCTAGACCAGTGAAAGTAATCTAACTTTTACTCCCATTCAATGCAGAAATCACTAAAAAAGAGATTATTCATCTTTTACTTGTTGAGGAACTGAATAACCTCAAGGAAAACACCCAGGTCATAATAATTTTATAAATCTGTAGCTTAGTAATATATATTTCTTTGTAATGAGCCAAGATTTGCCTCTCTGAAACACTTTCTGTAACTCACAGTTTTAACCTTTAAGTCCCTCTCTTATCTCTCTTCTCTGTCTCTTTTACACACACACTGAATAATCCATTTTCTCATATATTTAAGGCAATCATAATGTCTTCCAGTACTGCAGACTTCATATTTTCTCTTTCTCACGCCAACATATCAGATTTCTTCAAATATTTTATATTTTAAAAATATTTAATCACCTTGTTGATATCTTCTGAACAAACTCTAACTCAATATTGTTTTGAAAATGTAAACTCAAAACCAGATATGGTTGTTGACGTAAGGGGGCTTCCTGGAAAACATTATGAGAATGTTGACTCCATTATGGGTATAGTCTCAACAGTGCTGTTAAAAATCCAACCAGTTGTTGTTTTTTTTTTTTGATGGCAGAAGACATGCACTGTTGACTCTTAGTGGTGTGGCCAGAGAATCTCCCCATACACCAGACCTGATGACATTTGCTAGGGAAATGGATTTGCTAGGAAAAGTACTCTGAGGGCTTGGAGCCTCAAAGACATCAAATATCAAACCTTGAAAAATAATAAAAAACAATGACAATGTATTAAATGCAAGAGAAAATGAATTTAATAGGTAAAACAAAACTGAACTTCCATACATGTTGTAAGAAGAATTTATGTAATAATGAATCACTTGTTTCAAAATCACAGACATTTGACTCTACGTTTTGGTAATTCATTAATTTCACAGTCTGAAAGAGTTAGTTTATCAGCCAGTGCTTGATGCCAGAGAAAGGATAAAGAGCCGGAGGTGGGAGGAGTTAGCTAACACTGCTGGCAAAGCCTGTGATCCAGCTCTAAGTAAAGACTGAGGCATTTTGCTTCAAAGTTCTCAAAATTCAGCAAGTTGACCTACAGAAGGTTGATCTATAGGTTGGTCAGTAACAAGAAGACTGGCAGCTCCTAGAAGCCAAGTAGGCTGGGCGGCAGAATCCATATCCACAGCCTAAGGAAGGGAAGCCACAGCCTCCATAACCCAGGGGTCTGAAGCCACTGGATCCACAGCCCAGGGAGTAGCAGCTCCTCAATCCATAGCCCAGGGAGCGGCAGCTGCTGGACCCAAAGCCCAGAGACCCAGAGTAAGTCGTCTGGCAGGGAATGTGGATCGAGGAGGTCCTCGGGCGGTAGCAGGACGTCTGGCAGGGGCTGGACACCACATAGGACGTCTGGCAGCTGGTGGGCTCACAGCAGGTCTTCTGACAGCCGCTGTAGAGAGAGGAGGCCAGCTGGCAGGTGCTGGGAGAGCAGAGGTTAGTGCCGTAGACCGGTTTGCTGGGGTAGGAAGAACCACAGGAGGCACCTGGGTATCGCAAGTAGCCCTCGAAGGAGCGGGAGGAGAAGTTTCCAGAGCAGCAGTTGTAGGGCATGTTGATGGGAGATGTGAGCTCAGCTGAGTTACACTGAGTAGATTCTCTGAATTTTAATGTCATGGTCTGGACTCCACATTATATATACTCTTATACCTGGGTGTGTCCACTGTCCAGATGTTCCCTCCTCCTTGCTCATCTTTTATATAAGAATGTCTCTCTACATTATTGTTTAAGTTTAATTTATCCTATCTTCATATACTTAATTGTACTTTAGTCACTCTGGTACACTTAGGAGGAAGCCACACAGTTTCTTTCCCATGGGATTAGCTGTGTTTTGACCTTCAATGTTATAGGTCATCACATTTCTCAATATCCTTCCTATTATTATCTATGTGTACAGTGTGTTCTTGTCCTACCAAATAGAATTATATAAACTCTTGCTTAACTTCTATTAAGTTAGCAGGAGCATCTGTGGTTACTGTTCAAAATAGTTTGTCTTTTGTTTTAAAAACACATTATAATGGATTTCTTCAAACACTAACTATATTCAGTGGCTTCAACAATCTGTCGGGTAAACCTTTTACTCATATCTTAACCTCAGAATCAGAATTAAGGAGTGCAACATTGTGCTTGGTGTTTATAACAATGGATTTCCTTAGAGGCTTTCTTAGACCATGTTCATTTAGGAAATAATAAACACACCCTTTTAGTGAGACTCTAAATAGAAGGTTTTTTTCATTTATTTTCTGATGATGATGATTCTGTCTTGTAGCAGGCATTATTCTATGCTTATGCGCTAAATCAGCTTATAGTGCTTTTAAATTTTGTTTTAGTTCGTTTTAAATTGTTTCTTGATGAAAGAACAGATTCTTAGCTACCATTATTTAATATATACCTAAAATAACATTTCAGGAATTGTTAACATTTTCTGAAGCCACTAACTTGAAATATTAGAGCTACATGGGTCTTTAAGCATCCCCTGGTCAATCCACACGTAGAAAAATTATGTCTCAGAAAGGTTCAATAACTTCCTTCTAATTTCTCAGTCATATAAAAGCGAAATTAAGGCATAAACCATGGTTTCTTTATGCAGAGTCAAGTTTCAAGTACTTTGCAAATATAAAAGCAATTTTGACTTTTAACTTGTCTCAGGAAAGAATCTATTAAGCTTATTTATACTAAGATATAAAAGCCTAATAAAGCCTTATTTACCTCTCCTAAAGATATTTGCATTGAATAGTATTCAACAGGGGAATTCCATGCATTACTGATCTTTATACATTTAAAATATATTTTACTTTCTAACCCAAGAAAGAGAAAACAACCTGGATAATCCATGCTTAGATTAAAGGGGGGGGAAAAGCCTCCTCATCTGGTTTGTGCTCATTCTTCTTATTTTGAATCTGACATTTCATTTGGTTAACTAAGGGAAATGGCATTCACAATTGTTGCTGAAAAGAGACCCCCTTAACTACCTGAAAATTAGCTTGCTTTATTCCAAAGCACGCTGCTTCAGAGCACTTAGTTACTTTGTTTTATGATTATCTCTCCCATGCAGAATCCAAAGTGCGGCATGCATCACATGAAGTGCCCTTGTGCAATACTTAAACCATCTCTCTGATTCACTGAAGTAAAATAAGCTATACTTTAGGAATGGACACCTATTAAATTTACTGAAAAAAGATGTGCCACTCCTTAATACATGGGATTCCTTATAATGCCAGCCTTTAACTCCTTTAGAATGGAAAATATTGATCTCTTCCTGCTAAATGTTGATTCTACTAAAAAAGAAAACCAACTTTCTAATATCCAGAAGTTCCTGCTTTTCTAGGCTAGCTCCCTATGTCTGGGAATAAACATTAAAGTAACTTGGGAATAAGTCAATTGCAATTAACATTCCGTCCGCCCATTCCTAATTAGGTTAACACTTTTCATTAGAGTTATGTGCACTTTGTACAAATGCTAATGAACAACTCATAAAGGGTAATAAATGTGTCCCTCTGAAAGGAAGAAAAAGCAAAACAAAACTAGAGTAGACTTAATGGTTCAGAAGTGGATTGCTGAAACTAATAAAATACTCTATAGGCTGTACATACACAGGCAGAGTGTTTAAGAAAAAAATTTCACTGTCTGGATACGTCAGAGGAAAAATGCAGTACCGAACACTTTTCTTTTTTCCTTGTTTAAGAAGTTGAGGAATACTAACACTACTGAGAATGAAACATGAGAGTACCCAGTTGCCACAAGCACCTTATGATCTGAATTACTTGAAAAGGGATTGTTTTTCCAGGTCACCATAGTAATGCAGCTCAGGTTTCAAGCTGACAATCTTCTATTGCCTTATTTCTAGAGACTATTGAAAATCTTTCAAATTAGGCAAATATTAGCCAGTGGTATAAATAGTAGAAATCCATATGCTCCACCCTATACCTTTTTTCCTTCCTGTTCACTTTTCTATTTTATCTTTAAAACTGCCTTCTCTAGACCTATTAGAGCCTTTTACTTCCTGCTCTCTGAAGTTTCTTCCTCATAACAGTTGTTCTTTGCTAGATTTTACTTTCAAAATTCTCTCACCCAGAGAGGATTTATCTGTTAAATGTTAATGCAAAGTATGGACTGAAGGACCCACTGTTGGGTGTAGGACTTATTGGGGACTCACTGGACTCTGCTCACGGCCTCTTCCCCACACACCCATGTGAGCCTGCCCTAGGCTGCTGCTGTCTTGGATATTGTCCTGCCACATCGTTTGAGATTCTTCCAGGCGCTGACTCGTCTTACCTCACTGTGCTTTTCCTGCTTCAAATTTACCCTTTTTACATCTTCAGACCTGCATCATCCATAATTTTTATTTTAAATAAAAAGACCAGTGTAGCTGATTTCTAAACAGCTCTGCTTACAGACCTCTCTGTTCTTTTTACCCCTCTAATCTTATATTTGCATTTCCCCAAATCAGTGTGAAAAACTGGAAAACACAAAGAAAATTACATAGAGTAATAAAGGAAACTTTAGGGTAGTTTACTGGAATACCTAAACTCCCAATTCTTACCATTTTGTCAGATTTGTGTTCATCTCTCTCTTTTTTTATTTTTAATTTTTATGGGTACATAGTAGTTGTACCTATTTATGGGGTACACGTAGTATTTTGATACAAGCATACAATGTGTAATTATCAATTCTGGGTAGGTGGGATATCCATCACCTCAGTCATTTATCATTTCTTTGTGTTGGAAACATTCCAAATCTACTCTTCTAGTTATTTAGAAATACATAATAAATTATGGTTAACCATAGTCACCCTATTATGCTACCAAACACTGGATCTTATTCGTTCTATCTAACTGTATTTCTATACCCATTAACCAACCAATCTCTATGCCCACCTCCCCACTACCCTTCCCAGCCTCTGATAACCACCATTCTGTTCACTGCATTACAGAGACAAGCCCCTGTGGGCCAAACTTTCAGTCTTAGTCTCCCTTCCATCTTCACAGAAACATCACAATAATGTATTCATTTTTGAGTAGGCTTCCAGGAAATTTTCTTTACATATATTTATAGATTTATACAGTTTATTGTTTTGTTATTGCTTTAAGTTACAATAATGCTATCTTATTGGACATACATTTGTAGCTTTCTTTTTATATTAGAATTACTTAAATAAAAATATTTAAAATATGTCCATGTTAATATTTATATACTTGTGTATTTGTTTATCACCACTAAAGTAGTGCTTTTAAGTGCCAGGCACTGTTCTTGGCACTTTATTACAAATATTAGCTCATTTAATCCTCATAATAGTCCTCCAGGGTACACACTGTTGTTATTCTTATGTTATAGATGAAGAAGCTAAGACACAAACAGGTTGAGGTGCTGCCCAAAGTAACCCATGCAATTAGTAACAAAGATGGGATTTGGACCCAGATACTGACATCATGACAGAGTCTATGCACATAACCACTTTGCTATGATATAAAGATCTAGTTTCTACTTTGTTACTACTTTATAGAATTCTACCATATAAAAATACCCTATTTTAGTTATCTCCCTACTATTTTTATTTTTTACTATCACAAACCATGTGGGAAGAAATATGTCTAGGGCTTCTGGCATGTATATATGTAGATGAAATTGCTGGGTATATGTGATTTCAATACTAGTGTGGCAGTTAGGATCATGGCTCTCAGATTTAGGCTGGCTCGGTTTGAATCCTGACTCCATCACTTACTAGCTGTATAACCCAGACCTATTCGAATTTTTTCTTTTTCATCATCTTTTATACATTATTCTGTGGAGTCATTTTTCTTTTAAATTTATTTTTAGAGTGATTTTTTTATTGTATGCCTTTGTCGTTCATATATTGTAAATATACTTTTTTGGCCAGTTGTTTGACAATTTCTTTTTTTTTAGTCAGCTCTTTTGAGTTGACTCTCATTACAGTTTCCATATAATGAAGTTCATCTGTTTTAGGTGTACAGTTCAATGAGTTTTGACTAACATAGACAGTCATGTAGTCAGCAATCAATTGAGACAGAGGATTTCCATTATGCTGCTATGCTCCTTTGTATCAATCTGCCCCACCCTTATCTCAATTTCTGTTCCTATAGTCTTTTATTTTCTGAAATGCATGGTAAATGGAATTATACAGTATGCAGCTTTTTGTGTTTATCTTTTCCTTCATAGAGTGTCATGCTTTTGTGATTCATACACGACGTTGCATATTTCAGTAGTTCATTCCATTTTATTACTAAGTGGTATTTCATTGTGTGTTTGCTATACACCAGAAAATGAACATTTCAATGATTTCAAGTTTGAGGTTATTATGGGTAAAACTGCTATAAACATTCACAAGCAGATATTTTTGTGGACATATGATTTCAATTTTTTAGGTAAATACCTAAAAGTGGTATTACTATTTCATGTGATTACAGCATGTTTAACAATATAAAAAACTGCCAAATTGTTTTCCACAGTGGCTGTACCATTTTGCATTCCCAAAAGCAATACATGAAAATTCCAGTTGTTTCGCATCTTCAATAGCGCTGTGTATGTTATTAGTAGTAGTGGTAGTAATAGTATTTTACCTATTCTAGTTGGCATGTAGTGGTGTCTCATTATAGTTTTAATTTGCATTGCTCTAATGATTAGTAATATTGAATATCTTCTCATGCACTATTTTCCTCCCACATCTCTCCTTTAGTCAGATCAAATCTTCTGACTATTTTCTATTTAAATTATGTTCTTATAATTGAGTTGTAAGAGTCCTTTATACATCCCTGATTCAAGTTCTCTATCAAAATATGTATTTTGCAAACATTTTCTTCTAGCCTGTGGCTTATAATTTCATTTTCTTATCAAAGTGTTTGAAGAAGAGATGATTTTAATTTTGATGAAGTCTAATTTAGCCAAAAAAAAGAGAGTTTAACTTTCTTTTTCTTTTCCTTTTTTTTTGTATGTGGATGTGTCCAACCATCCCAAGACCATTTGTTGGAAAGACTGCCTTTCCCATTGAATCATCATGACACATTTGTCAAAAGTCTGTTAATCATACTTGTGTAGATTTCTGGAGTCACGCTTCTGTTCCATTGATGTATATGTCTATCCTTAGGCCAAAACCACAGTATCTTATTTATTATAGCTTTATAGTAAGTCTTGAAATCAGATTGTGAATCCTCAAACTTTGTACTTTACTCTCAAAATTGTTTGCCAATTCTAGTTCTTTTGCACTTTCATATACATTTTAGAATGAGTTTGCCAATTTCTACAGAAAAAAAATCCCTGATAAAATTTTGATTGGGATTATGTCAAATCTATAGGCAATTTGGGGAGAATTGGCATCTTAACAGTATTGAATCTTCTGTTCTATGAGCACGATATATCTCTTTGGTTACTTAAACATTCTTTAATGCTTCTCAGCAATATATTGTAGTTTTCACTACGTAAATTCTGCAATCTTGCATATGATTTTTTTAGATTCATAGCTAAGTATTTTATGTTTTTGTTGCTATTTTAAACATAATTTGTTAAATTGAAATTTCTATTTTTATAACTTTTACATAGAATTCTACTTTTTATGTCTCATATCTTGCAATTTTCCTAATTCACTTATTAGTCCTAACAGATACTTGTAAATTATTTCACAAATTTTATATATGACATTATGTCATCTGCAAATAAAGACAATATGCTTTCTTCCTTTAAAGTACATATGACTTTTTTCTTTTGGTGTTATTGGACTGCGTAGAACCTCCAGTACAATGTAGAATGGAAGTGGTCAGCAGACATCCTTTCCATGTCCCTGATCTTAGGGGGAAGAAGCATTTAGTATTTCATCATTAAGTATGTTGCTGGCTGTAGGTTTTTTGTAGTTGCCTATGACCAAGCAGAGGGAAGTCTCTTCCAAACTTTGTTGAATGCTCTTGTCATGAGGACATGTTGAATTTTTCCAAATTTTTTTATGTATTTACTGATGATTGCTTAGTTTTTTTCTTTTTCTTATTGATATGATCAATTGCATTGGTTAATTTTATTTTTTTTATTTCAAAATATTAAGAGGTTATAAATGATTTTGTTACATGGATAGCTTTTATAATGCTTAAGTCAGGGCTGTAAGTGTGCCCATCACCCAAATAGTGTTCATTGTACCTGTTAGGTAGGTTTTTACCCCTCCCCTACCCCTGACCACCACTTCTTGATTTTCAATGACTTTTACTTCTCTATGTGCCCATGTGTGCCCATCAATTAGTTCCAAATTATTGGAGAGTACATGTGATGTTTGTTTTTTATTCTTGGGATACTTCATTTAGGATAATGGTCTCCATTTCCATCCAAATTGCTGCAAAAGGCATAAATTCATCTTTTTTATGGCTGAATAGTATTTCATGGTATACATATACCACATTTTGTTAATCTATGCTTGAATTGATGGGCACTTGGGTTGATTCCATATCTATGTGATTGTGAATTGTGCTACAATAAACATTCGAGAGCAGGTATCTTTTTTATAAGGTGAATTTTCCTTTGGGTAGATGCCCAATAGTGGGATTGCTAGATCAAATGATAGGTGTACTATTAGTTCTTTAAGAAATCTCCATATTGTTTTCCATAGAGGTTGTACTAATTTTTTGTCCCATCAACAGTGTATAAGTGTTACTTTCTCTCTGCATCCACACCAGAATCTGTTGTTTTTGGACTTTTTAGTAATAGCCATTTTGACAGGGGTAAAGTGATATCTCACTGTAGTTTTAATTTGCATTTCCCTGGTGATTAGTGATGTTGAGCATTTTTTCATATGTGTGTTGGCCATTTGTCTATTCTCTTGAAAAACTTCTGTTCATGTCTTTTGCCTACCTTTTAATGGGGATGTTGGGTTTTTTTCTTGCTGATTTGTTTGAGTTTTTTGTAGATTCTGGATATTAGTCCTTTATCGGGTATATAGTTTGTGAATATTTTTTCCCATTCCATAGGTTGTCTATTTGCTATGTTGATTATTTCCTTTATTGTACAGACGCTTTTTAATTTAATCAAGTCCCATTTAATTATTTTTGTTGTTGTAATTGCCTTTGGGGTCTTAGTCATAAATTCTTTGCCTAGGCTGATATCTAGAAGAGTTTTTCCTATATTTTATTCTAGAATTTTTATGGTTTTGTGCCTTATATTTAAGTTTTTTTATCCATCTTGAATTAATTTTTGTAAGTGGTGAGAGATAGGGGTCCAGTATCATTCTTCTGCATGTGGCTACCCAATTTTCCCAGCACCATTTATTGAATAGGGCTTCTTTTCCCCAGTGTATGTTGTTGTCTGCTTTGTTGAAGATCAGTTGGTTGTAGGTAGATGGTTTTATATCTGGGTTCTCTGTTCTGTTCCATTGGTCTCTGTCTCTATTTTTGTACCAATACCATGCTGTTTTGGTTAGTATAGCCTTGTAGTATAGTTTGAAGTCTGGTAATGTGCTGCCTCCAGATTTGTTCTCTTATGCACTGTACTTTTAATACATTGCTGGATTAGATTTACTGATTTTTTCTAAGGATTTTTGTGACTGTGCTTATGAGGAATATTGGTTGTTTTTTTTTAATAATAATGTCCTTGTATGGTTTTCTATCAGGATGATGTTAATCTCATAAGATGAGTTTGGAAGTTTTTATACTTAGCTTTTCTGAAAAATTTAAAGTAAAATTATTTTTTTTCAAATATTTTGAATAATTTGCCAGTAAAGCTACCTTGGCTTAGAATTTTCTTTGTTGGAAAGTTTTAACTATTAATTTAATTCCTTTTATAGGTGCAGGGCTATTCAGGCTGTATACGTAATCTTGAGTGAACTCTGCTAGTTTGTGTCTATTAAAGAATTTTCCCATTTCATCTATGTTATCACTTTAAGTGACATCAGGGTCCAGCAACAGTGGTCATATAAATCTGCTTGATCTGTAGAAATGACAGAAATAATGGCAACCTATATCTCAATACAGGCACAGCATAAGCCATTGTTAGTGGCACCCTGGCCAGAAAGCAAGTTAAGTTCATTTATACTTGTTGGGGCATAAGTTGAGTCCAGAAGAGATGAAACCATCAATCTCCACCTTATTATGGTTTGTTTTCATGTTAATCATTTCTGCCACAGTTGTCCTTTCTTACATGTTCATTCAAATAAAATAATGTTATGTATTTTTATTAAAAATATGTTAAAGAAACCAAACATCTTTCAAATAATTAATCTTGATTGCCTCCAACTAGAATATATGCTCCATTTGAATAGGTGCCCTGGCTCCCTTCTCTCTGCCATTTCACATGGACCTGCAGGGCCACTTCACTTGCTGTCACTGCCTCACTCAGCAGTGTGTTACTAGGGCAGCAGAACATGGTGACAGGTTCTCTCCTTGCACTTGAAGTGAAGTTTACCACCTTAGCAATGGGTGGTTCATTAGCCTAGAGCAGGCTAGTGGAAGTCCTCAATCTTTTTCAGTTTTCTTTTTAGTTTATAAACCCTACAGGTTCTTTGAAGAGGGTTGGAAAATATGTTGCTCCCCTTTTGTTCCCAAAACTTCATTTCCAAATCTCCATCTTGAAAATTGTCAAAGAAGCACATGATCTAGCAAAAAATAAAAGCTTGGGGGACTGGAGAAGGAGTCAGTATTATGGTCAACTTCTGTGTTCCTTATTTTTGATTGACTCATTTTAATTCAGCCCTATAGCAAAAACAGAAACAGAGCCTTACTGGGAATTGAGCAAAACAGACATATTTAACAGAATTAGATGTTAATAAAGCTACCAAGTAAATGCTAGTGTGAGAAAACACCAATTATAATTTTGGATGTCTTACATTGGTAACAATGAGTTTTTGTGTGTTAGAATGGAAACAACATTGAGTTACAGCAAGTCATTTTAGCTGTCACGTATACCGGAGGCATGACTAGATGGCTGCTGTAGGTCTTGATAATTGCAGAATTCTATGACTCTAATAAAAATCAAGTTCTGATAATTCAGTCTCCACAATGAGTCTCCATATGACTACATTGTTGCTTAGTTTTATTCTTTGCAGGGTTGTGAAGGAAAAGGTATATTCTTCCCTAGTAAAGTTCCAATGAGATTCAAGAAGCACATGATTAATTGGTTACACTGGATATTGATAGTATGCGCTAAAGAAATCATCTATTTCGTGGAGAGTGTATTAGCGTCCTCCAAAGAAACAGAACCAATAGGATTTTGTGTGTGTGTGTGTGTGTATGCACATGTGTGTAATATGTATGAGTGTGCACAGAGAGAGAGAGGGATTTATTTTAAGGAATTGGCCCATGCAGTTGTCAGGGCTGACAAGTCTGAAATCTGCAAAACAGTCCAGCAGGCTGGAAATTCAGGTAAGAGTTGATGTTGTAGTCTTGAGTCTGAATCTATTATACAACAGGCTGGAAACTAAGTCAGGGTTTCTATGTTGTAGTCTTGAGAATTCCTTATTCCTCGGGAAACCTCAGTCTTTACTCTTAAGACCTTCAACTGATAGGAGGAGGCCCATCCCATCATGGAGAGTAATCTGCTTTACTCAAAGTTTACTGATTTAAATGTTAGTCACATATAAAAAGTACCTTCACAGCAATATTTAGACTAGTGTTTGACAAACAACTGGGTACAATAGCCTTGTCAAGCTGACATGTTAAAGTTAACCATTGCAAGTGGTTATTGAGGCATTAAATAGTGTTAGCAAATCAGTCATTAAAGTATCAGCAAACAATTATTTCATCAGAAAAATATAATTATTTTTTATTCTACTATTTACTCCTTTTGCTGATTTTTTATTCATTTTGTTTCAATAATATTGATAATATGGAATTTATAGATATTTTAATATCTTTGAGTCATCCCAGATTAAGCTATATTTAAAGTCACAAGCTTGAAAATCTCAACATCACTTAAAGGGAAAAAAAATCAAGATGTTCTTGACACAGTGCTTTGAAAAGGTAAAACACTATCTGGGAAAGGCATTGGTCTTATCTTTTAGAAAGAATATTAGAAAATATTCACAAATTGATGGCACTAAATGTAAACTAAACCTATAAATACTCTACACCTCATCATAATGGTGAAGTTCTGTCTAAATTTATTTACCAAAATGTGCAAATTGATTTCCTATAACTTTGAAAATTTCATTATAATAGTTTTAAGAACTCTTGACATTGAAACATGAGACTATAAATCTTTGTTATAGAAAACCACATTTGTTAAGATGTATTTGTTAGCTTAAAGTTGTCAACTGTGTTTGCCATAGATTGTGAGTTTTAATTCACTCTACTTGTAAGCATTAACATCTTAACTATGTTGTCACTGAACTAACGGTAATTACCTCATTCTAGTAGTGTGAAAGCCCTAAAGAGTTCTTTGGGACTAGAAAAGTACCTAAAAGCATTCCTAGTTCTTTAACAAAAATTTCAGGTACAATAGATTAGAGGATATAATGTTTAAATTTGGAACACAATGAGGAATCTCAATTTTTCTATCTTAATAAATAATAATAATAGATAATATTTAATGTGCATTTGAAGCATTTAGCCAAGCATTGAGCTAAGCATTATACATGGTACATAAGTTATCCTATTTAACTTACAGTAGTTTTACAACAATTTTGATATCTTTCATACAGGTGAGCTACAACATCAGAGACTATGTCCCATCATAGGTTTATCTGAGTCTCTGCTCTTAACCTTTGCATGTACTGCCTTAGTAACACGAACGATAGATGAGGATGGTTGGGCGGGTAGCGAGTGGATAACTGGAGGCAGGGTAAAGAATGAAGAAATACTAGGAGAACAAAACAGGAAATATTGGCTCAAATAAGGGTTAAAGCGTTCTCAGGACCTGTTTTGGTTCCAGTTATTCAATTCTGTTGAGAATAAATTTTAATTAGATTGCTGTCTATGCATGATTAACCCAAACCAGAAAAATCAATATCTAAGATCTACTACAGCTTCATGCCACCACCCTAGACTTCGATGATACCAAAAATGTTCTATGTTCCCTAAAAGAAAAAGAAAGTAACTCTTTCATCCTAATTCCTTAACCGTTTACAAATTCTTAGATCTTTCCTGAGAATCTCTTTCAATTCAACTGAACTCCAAAGAGCTAAACTTGAAAATCCACCTCAAAAAATGTTTCCTTCAGGAAGTTTTTCCTAGATTTTCTCTGACAAAAAAATCCCATTGGTTCAAATATATTCATCAATTTCATCGCGCTTTTCTGAAAGTCGACCCTGGAAATTATTTCACTTTAATTTTCTAGTTTGCATGCCAAAGGGAGCTAGATATTATCACACAAAACCATAAAAAGACAAGTTCAGGACTACTGACAATCAAAAACAAGCTCACAGAGAAGAAAGCATTGGCACAACACTAAAAAGTTGAGCAAGACTAGTTCAAGAAGGCTTCCTGGGTAAAGAGAGATTTTCTGAATAAAGAGAGATCAAAACAAAGGGATTTGGGGCAACATAGCAGCTAGATGGGAGGGTGAGAAAGTAGCAGAACCAGCAAATATTTAAAAGCCCTACTAGAAACCACAGTAAGATACTGCCTTACCCCTTTACTTTAAAAAGTGAAAAAACAACAGGTGTTGATGAGGATGTGGTGAAAAGAGAACACTTAAATATTGTTGGAAGGAATGTAAACATGTAACTAGTACAACTGCTATGGAAAGCAGTATGGGGATTCCTCAAAGAATTAAAAGTAGACCTACCACTCAGTCCAGCAGTCCCACTACTGGGTATCTACCCAAAGGAAAAGAAGTCATCACATCAAAAAGGCACCTGCACCTGAATGTTCCTCATAGTACAATTCACAATTGCAAAGATATGGAACAAACCCAAGTGCCCATCAACTGATGAGTGGATAAATAAAACGTGGTATGTATATACCATGGAGCACTACTCAGTCATAAAAAGGAATGAAATAATGCCTTTTGCAGCAACTTGGATGGAACTGAAGGCCATTATCCTAAGTGAAGTATCTCAGGAATGGAAAAATAGATACCACATGTTTTCACTTACAAGTGGGAGCTAAATGTGGGATATATATGGTCCTAAAGAGGTGTAGTGGACCTTGGAAACTAATAAGAGGGGAGAGTAAGAAGGGGATGAGGGATAAAAGTCTACCTTTCAGGTACAATGTACGCTATTCTGGCAATAGATACACTGAAAGCCCTGACTTCAGCATTGTAAAATTCATCCCTGTAACAAAAAGTACTTATACCCCCTAAATTTTGAAATAAATAAATAAAAATGCTACCAGGAATTTTATACATACAATCTCATTTAATTCTCCTAAGAAATATATGCCATAAATTATTATTCTCATTTTCCAGTTGTTAAAACAGAAGCAAACAAAATTTAATAACTTATGTAAGGTCACCCCTCATAAGCGATAGAATTATGATTCAATTTTAGCATTGTTTTACCACAAATTTCATTCATTTTCATTCATTCACTCACTTATTTTATTCATTTCATTTGCTCTCCTGAGTGTTTTACACAGAATGGGCATTACTCATTTTGAACAGGTGAGTTGGTATATAGATATATAGATGCCTAAATGAATGACCAAATTAATGAAGTCTCTGGGTTCATTGCAGTCTGAGTTATTAGTATCAAATCTATTCTCAAATTCTCCCAAGTTCTGATTATTTTAGGAGCCTGAAATATATTTCTGGATGATAAGAACTGTATTCTTACCTTAGGTTGAATTTGGATTCTGCTTATTTGAGATAACACTTAGGTCTCAAGTGGAACAGCTAGCAAAGAAGGAAGATCTTTTCTCAACACACTTCTTAAATTGTACTCTTTGCTTTATCTCACAAGGGATGTGTAGAAGCTAATCAGTGTTCAGGGTTTTTTAAAAAAATCTTCCTCGGAGCTCCAAGTTTGGATAGAGACCAAGAGAAGAAGAAAAGATAAATAGGAGAGCTAATTAAGAATCTAACTAGAGTAGTGATTTTACTCTCCAAGGCACCTGGCTTGAATCATCTCCAGAAACTCTATACCTCACAATTAAATGATGTTCCTTAGCAGGACCAATGCATTTTCATGCCAAAGGCAACTGACTAAAGGCATACAAAAAACATTGAAATAAAGAAGTAGAAACAAGAACCTGATTTCTATGTTAGGCAAATTATTTTAAATAATCTGGCATCTTTTTATTTTGGGAGGACACAATGGAAAGAGATGATCTAGAAAATACGGAACAGAAAATGTGTTTTAAGAAAGGGAGAGGGAGAGAGGGGCGAGAGGAGGGAGAGGAAAGAGGAGGGAGAACAAAGGAGGGGGAGGACAGAGAGAATTTCAGAAGTAACAACTTGCAAGTTTCCAGTTGTGGCGTAGGTTGCTGGTAAATTAAAAAGCTTCAGTTAAGTAAGTGCTTGAAGATGGATTTTGAAGGCCTCATTTCTTGGAAATTGATAGGCACCTCCTGAATTAGAAGATCTAGAATCTCCTTAATAATAAAGTTAGGAAAAAAAGTCTTGAGGTCCTAGAAATGCAACACGCCGATCTTTAGACCTGTGATCACAAGTTGGTTGGAAATGAGGTGACTGACTCCTCCTGGGGGATGGATAGGGGTATAACAGAAACCCAATCCGTCACCCGGGTAAGGGAGGTCACAGATCCACATCTAAGAGACTAGAAACCACATAATCCACAGCCTTATGCTCAAAGGACAGGCCACTGAAGAAGGGTATCCATAAGTGTGTGCAGGGTGGCTGGCAGGTCTTTGGTGGCCAGCAGAAACTTGGTAGACACTGCACAAAGGGAGTCACTTGGCCACTCAATTCCTGGCATAGGAGGAGTTTCTTTTGACAGATGGGAGATATATTAGTCTGCTTGGGCTGCCATAACAAAGTACCACAAAGTGGAAGACTTAAACAACAGAAATTTATTGTCTTACAGTTCTGGAGGCTGGAAATCTGAGATCAAGGTGTTGGCAGAGTTGGTCCTTCTGAAGGCTGGTGTGTAAATGTCTGTCTTCTCCCTGTGTCTCTTCACATCATCTTCCCTCTATGTGTGTCTGTCTCTACATCAATGTTTCCCCTTTTTATAAGGACACTAGTCACATTGAATTAAGGCCCACCCTAATGACCTCACTTCAACTTGATTACCTCTGTAAAGACTCTCTAAATAAGGTTATATTGTGAGGTACTGAGGGTTAGGGCTTCAACATATGAATTTTTTGGGGGACAAAATTCAACCCATATAACAGGAGACAAACAGTCACTAAAAGTAAAAACAAGAGGTACTTTATGATTTTAATTAGATATTATTTCCCACCTTCAGTTTTCCTTGTGTGTAATGAGGAACTATAATGAATTTTCTCCTAAAGAACTTTACGTATCTTTATCATTGATATATGAAGAAAGCTTCCTGGTAATCAGAGTCCTTTGGGGTGTCACGAATCAGTTATCTAATTAAAATGAAATTGATTTTCCCCTGCAGATATGGCTGAATATGTTTTATTCATTTACTTAAGAGACACAGATCATTCCTTTCTCATTTGAAGGATGAAGGTGGCTGTCTTCATGGCCAATAATCCAGTAATCACCGAGCAACACAACAGGGTCCCCTGCCACCTCCCATTTCTGGCCATTTCATGATGACAAGATGCCATGCCTTTTATGTCTACTTCTTAAGGAATCAGGCAGCAAAATCTCAAAGTTCATGAAGTGATAGTCACAGACTTTCAGTTGTCAACAAGTAAAAATAATAAAGTCAATACAAAAAATGCCTGTATTCATCTTTTTAAATAAACATTACTGAAAGTCTACTGCAAGTCAGTAACTGAGGAGTAGACATCATCCCTGTCTTAGAAGAATAAGGTCCTTTCAGTCATAAATTAAGATGAGCTATTGTACAAAGCTAGATTTTCCTAAAGCACTATAAGAGCAACTGACTAAGAGCTCTGGAGGCCAGATATGTATAGCCGTGAGCAAAATCTCATTGGCACCATGGTTGCAAATCATCTTGGAATTGTTTGCCTTTAAAAATATTCTATTAAAAAGGCATTATAATGCTGAGATTTTAAAATTTAAAATAGGACCTGGAAGCTTTTCAATGATTTTTAATTTAAAATTAAATAAAAAACCAATAAAACCAACTAAATTTAGAACGTTTTAAGAGAAATGAATAAAAATGCTCAACTACTTTGGCAAATAAATGTATAAGAGAATCAACTTTATTCAACCAATGAAATAAATAGAAAAGCAATTTTATTCAATCAATGGGGCAAATAGAAACATTTCCTCCATTTGAAATTATTCCCAGTTTAGAAAGGTAAACCAAGAAGAAAGGTGCTTAGAATGAGTATAAGGAAAGGAAAAAATAGAGAATGGAAAAGGATAAAGTAAAACATGGATGGAAATGAAAAATAAAGGGAAATTAGAGAAGAAGAAGAAGAGGAGATAAAGCACCACATGTGAACACAACACTAAGTCATTATGGAAGGTTGTTGATTACTGAGTTTTGAAATGCTGACTGGTTCCATAAAGGTTTAAAACAATGCTTTCTATATTGGATGGCATGTGCTATGCTCTCATTTTTAAACAAGTATGTTGTTTGAAATCTTAAATTTCTCATTTAATTCTGAATATTTTGCTCTTGTGCCAAAGAATGGCTTGGACCACAAAAATGTACTTTAAAATATTTTACAGCAGTGGTTCTTCAAATTTGATACCTCAGAATCACCAGGGAAGAGTTTGCTTTGTTTATTTGAGAAAAGGCTTGCAAATATTCCTAACTAATTTCTTGGCAATACTCTGGTTATTTGTACTCTGGTTATTATATTTATATATTTATAGTAATCCACTTTAATTCTCACAGTAACCCAATGAGGGAGGCATTATTATTATCCCGTATCACGGATGGGAAAAGTGAGGCATGAACATCTCAAGCCAATGGCACAAGATCCTAGTGCTGGAAAAGGCGTCAGGGTTTGCCCCCTGGAGTGCTGACAGCAAAGCCCACACTCTTAGCCTATGTCACCTCGCCCCACAATTGTGACGGCAGATCTCTTCTCCTACTAATCACCGGGTGGGTGGGATTCTGGCATCTGTGTTTTAAACAACATTTCTTAAACTCACAAGGGATTAAGATCCTGGATGATTGAATGTACTCCGTTTCACAATGTCCTGCAATTACCTTATTTGTTTATTGTTTTAAATTCCAAGTCTTTAAAAATAAATCCAAACCTGGAATTAGGGTGAGTGAAAAGTCAATATCAAGAAATATAATGAGAAAGAAAGAAGGAACTCTGTTTATAACATGTCCCCAGGAATAAACAGATTCAACTACGTTCATAAAGCCCTTTAATCAATCATCAAAACCTTAATTTACTTTGAATGGGACAGAATTTACAAAGGAATTACTGTCTGAGCACCAGAGATGGATGATGCAACAAGCAAATTCCAGCATCATAGGATTTGAGCACTGAAATGGGGAAATTAACAAACTGAGGTGAGCAGTTTACCATGATAGTAATGGAGAAAACCAAAAGAAGGAACTTTACATTAGAGGTTTTTCAGATGTTGGGGCTCCCTCCACTTGCCCCCGACAGACACCAGAACACGTTTGCCCCTGCCGTGTCTGTGCTTGTGATCATCCACCCACCACAGGGCTCAGCCAACTGGGCAAGACTAAATAAGATCCACTCCAGAGAAAATCAGACTCTATTCCTATCTAGGACTCTTTACCTGATCTTGTTTTGCTGTTTTGCCTTCTTGCAAGGGTGCACAAACCTAAGAAACAAAGAAATCTCAAGTATCTTCTAATGCTCTGAAAATACAAAAGCACCTTGCAATAACCTGCTCCTCTTTATTTTTATTATTTTCCCTACTCTCTCATCCAAGCCTTCCTTGCCCATGATGTTTGTTTTTTGGGTTTTTTTCCCCCTCTTTCAGGAGTGAAGAGAGTTCATGAACAGAAAGCTCACCCAATCCTATGTTACCTTCCAGAGTTTGGATGAACAAATGCAGAGTAAATATGGAGTTGCATTCTGTACGCTATTGGTCATTTCTTCAGTCCCCAGCAAAGACTTTGAAAATAAGGAAATGAGGCAGGGAATGGTGACACCCCAGAATCCGGTTGAGGCCAGACTTTCTCAGAGTGGCAGGGAAGGAAATGTGCTCACACACGTCTTCCAGCATGTTCTCTTTTCCCCTTAACGCACTACTTCCCACTAGGCCAGGACTTGATCCAGCTGGATAAATACAAACCTCTGGGTCTTATCTGACACACTGTTGAGGCTTCTTACTTTTGAGTGAAAATCTTCCATATCTGTTAATAGATACAGCCAACTTTCACTTAGCTGCCCAATCAAGAAATGAACAAACGAAAAGTAGTTAATATTTACATAACCTTCTCACATGCTTGATTTCATTAAAGATATCTACATATCTAACTTCCCTTTTCATTCTGTCAACATTTATCTATGGAGTGCCTATGATGTGCCAGGAACTTTCTCTGTGTCACATATATATTTAACATGCCATTCATCTGATTTCTAACTGAAAGCCCTTTTTATTCTGCCACCCAATTTGAGCTGTCACAGTCTGTCAAAATTGCTATTCTCTCTGGTATTTATGGTGAAAAGAGTCATTACTAGTTATCATGAGGCCATCTGTACAGCATCACTGGGTAGTGACACACAGCTTCTGCTCAAACTCTAAGATGCTCCATCTTGCAAGATAGATATCAATGACACTAAATCCATCTTCTATATTCCCAAACAAGAACATTTGTAATAGCTATTATATTTGTGCAATATCATGAAGAGAAGGTACAGCATATTATTATCAAGGACTGCTCATTATGGTAGAATTATGATATTATAACAAGCAGAAAATAGATTACCTTTTCTATTTTTAATGTTGTGCTTTATATACCTGGACAGACAAATCCTGTCCAGAGGTGGTTACAGTGGTCAGGCACGTCGTATAATTTCACAGGGCTATGAGGATCTCCTGTGGGCTTTTGGCTAGATATTAACCTTTTAAGGGAGTGATTTCCAACAATGGTGGTACATCAGAATCGTCTGGAGCAGCCTTAGGAGGAATTCTATCATCTGATTTTTAATTGGTTTTTTTTTTTTTTTGGTTTATTTGTATGTCCTAAAATGACCCAATGTTAATTCTGTTGCACATTCAGAAGTTACACAACTGATTCAAGCCTTTTCCCAGCACATAAAAACCAACTCAAATTCTGCTGGCTTATAAAGTATTTGAAGTCAGAGGAGATAATTTCAAATCACCACATGATGTAAGCAGATCATAAATATAAGTGAGGTGGTTCAGCTGACCTGTGATTTTTTTCATGACTGATATTTTATATGCATTATCTCAGACACACTGTATTTTCCTATTATATATGGAAGAATATTCTTTGTGTATACAAGGAAGTAGTTTGTTTTCACAAATTTTCTTAAAACTCAAGGCTTATTAATTCATCTCATGTTCTCCCACTTATGATAGAGACATTAACTAACACAAAAAAATAATAGTGCAGGCTTGATGACTAATCACAACTGCAATTTGGCCTGAGAGCTGGGAGGTAACAGGAGTGGTTGGAGTATGGGGAATTCTAAGGAACATGCCCCATGTATAGATGAATGTTGATGGAATGAAAAGGGAAATTAGACATGTGGATATCTTGTACACAGTTCCAGCCAACTGGGGCTGAGAGACCCAGTGTCACCGGATTTTCAGAATTTTTTTTAAGAAATCAAAACTCCATATTTTATGTGAATTATTTTTATTTTTAAATATTGCAACTAATTTAGAGTTTAAGAAAAAGCCCACGGGGGCCTATATTTGTGAGATGAACAAAGCTTTGTGGGAGGGATTTGGTAGAGGCCCTAAGAGCCTGTGGTCTATTACCTCAACTGGTATCATTCACCACCACATTGCCGTGAGGAGGGCGGGATGTACACAGGGAGGAGACGGGTGCCATTGCATGCCTGGAAGGACAGACGGTTGTGCCATGATAGAAAAATTTGCTGACTTTGTTAATTTGATTAACACTGGTCCTACTTCAGGTTAATAAAAAGTCATTCTTGGTTGTGATAAAATGGCTATTTTCAAAAAGTTCTTTGGAAAACAGGGATTTGAGAAAGGAATGGTCCTCAAAACACTGCATGGGCAAGGACTTTTACCCCAGGGGCCAGGAGTCCATAGGAAGAAATTTAGAAATTTAGATAATTAAAGGATAAACTTGTTAAAAGTAGCTGTTTGAGGTGGGTGCAGATACTTCATCATTTCTTTGACTTATACAAGTCCCATATAGTGGGTCTTTAAAAAATTCCAATTAGACATACTTTTAAATTAAGAAAAATTAATAATTTTAGCACCTGTTATATAACTTTATTATTTTTTATTAAATAGATTTGCAATTCAGTGACATAAGCCATGGTATTATACTTCTTGAGCCCTTGATATCACATACTTGCTATGTGTTACATCAGAGCATTTGTCTTGAATTGTCAGGAAACATATAGCTATATTCAAAGAACATAATAAATCTGTCAGACATTTTCTTATTTTGTTTTGCATTTTGATTTAGGATTAAAAAGGGGCAAAGCCAACAAAAGTAACAAGAAAAATATATATAACAATGTAATTACTAAAAGTAAGATTGGCACCCCAGAGAAAGACATTGCCATGATGGGTATCCGGAGGAAGACCTGGTACTCCATGAAGGTCCCTGATGTTGCAGAGAGACCGTCATGAGCACATAGTCAGACATCTTGGCCAGGGCATCTTAGGTAGAGGCAGAGACAAACTCAACCTAATGAAGCTTAAGCTTGATGGCCCTTCTGTTGCTTGACGCTTTCCGAAGCTCCATTGGCTCTCCTGGGAGAAAGCTGCTCCTCCCGCTCTGCTGCTGTAGCCTAGGAGTCACTGGTGGTAGTCCTCAGGCTGTGGGTGTACCCAGAGGGCTGTCCGCACCACTTCTAGACACATCTAGCCACCAGTGTCAACCTTATAAACCTTAGGGAGCTTTGACTTCAAGAAGAAGGATTAGAACAAAGACATTGCTGTGCTACATGCTAGGAGGCCCCTGGAACCCAAGGCGCAAAGCTATTTGCAGCTGATGCTCATGTACAGAACCCCCAGTACCAGCAGACTGGGGTGTGGCAGTGAGCCAGGGACACCCAGCTGAAATGAGCATAATCTCAGGTTTGAAGCACTGACTGAACAGAAATGACAGAGGATGCTACGGGTGTGGCATTAGTCATAACAAATGGCCATGTTGAAAGAACCTTTTCTGTCATAAAAAGTAATTCAAGTATTTTTGATACACATTTTTTAGAGGAAAACTGGGATATATTTCTATTCTTTCTACAGAAAACCATGTTGACAAAATCATTATCATATGTAGAGGTGACCAAAAACTATGCAACCAAAAAATGTACGGAAATGGTTATAGATGATGATTATGATGATATCATACTATTGTCTTGATTTTGTGATATTTGTGGGTTTTTTTCAACTTTGGAAGTTTCTATTTATTATTTTTTATTCTAAATTAACATTCATGTTTGTATCTATTATTATATTCATCATATTGTTTTATTTTTCTTAGTGAAGATCTCCAAAATTATACTTTTCAACACCCACAAGATCTGAATCTACATCTGGTGAGAAAGCTGCCATGACTTTGAAAATGCTCACAAGGCATTCAAGCTTTTGAGGTAGGGATATAGAGATGCTGTGGAAAGGCAGACCCCAGACCATTTTACAAATGTCAGTGTATAATACAAAAGCCATGAAATAAGTTTATTTTGAAACAGTTTTGATTTTATTGAATTGAGTTCAGTATCCATCCATTACTTGTGGGTAGAAGAAACTCCTGACACTCCTGTCCCTCCCTCTGCTATTGTCACTTGTTTCCTACCTCATCACTTTGCCTTTCTTCACATGGGTCCATGTGGGTTTTTTCTAGCTTTTGTTTTGATTTCATGTTTCTAAATACCAATTGTTTTCAAAATATTTGTTCAGGATTATGCCCATTGACTGCATTGCAATCCACACTCAAGGAAGAAAGAATTCTTTAGCCAAAACAGGAGCAGATGTATAAGTCATGACCAGGGAAAATAAGAGGGGCTTTCCTGGCCATGATGTAGTAGGCATTAATTACATATAGTCATAGCTTTTGTGACATGAATGTATTTGATTCACATAGAGCTATAAAAATAAAATGAGTTCACCCATAAATATAAGATGAAGGAAGTTAGTTACCTGCAATTACAAAGAAGATTATTAAGTTACATATATGCAAATGAGGGAGTTCAAATACGGAAAAGATGACACTGTAAGGGGCCACACCCATTGCTGAGAGTATATAAATGCCCCAGTCCAGAAGTGGCATTCAAACTTACAATCTTCCCAGTTATACTCAGCTGAACTCACATCTCTCATCAACATGCCCCACAACTGCTGCTCTGGAACCTTCTCCTCCCGCTCCTTTGGGGGTTACCTGAGCTACCCAGGCGCCTCCTGTGGCTCTTCCTACCCTGGTAAACTGGTCTACAGCACTAACCTCTGCTCTCCCAGCACCTGCCAGCTGGGCTCCTCTCTCTACAGTGGCTGTCAGGAGACCTGCTGTGAGCCCACCAGCTGCCAGACGTCCTATGTGGTGTCCAGCCCCTGCCAGACGTCCTGCTACCGCCCGAGGACATCCACAGTCTGCACTCCCTGCCAGACAACTTACTCTGGGTCTCTGGGCTTTGGGTCCAGCAGCTGCCGCTCCCTGGGCTATGGATCAAGGAGCTGCTACTCCCTGGGCTGTGGATCCAGTGGCTTCAGACCCCTTAGTTATGGAGGCTGTGGCTTCCCTTCCTTAGGCTGTGGATATGGATTCTGCCGCCCAAGCTACTTGGCTTCTAGGAGCTGCCAGTCTTCTTGTTACAGACCAACCTGTGGGTCTGGCTTC
Source organism: Daubentonia madagascariensis (assembly GCA_023783475.1). NCBI lineage: Eukaryota > Metazoa > Chordata > Mammalia > Primates > Daubentoniidae > Daubentonia > Daubentonia madagascariensis. The sequence continues at coordinate 801,085 of JAKFHU010002341.1, read as the reverse complement.
TATTGATCATCTTATTAAGTTACTAATCTTGTTGGCCAATGTCATTAGTGTTTCTACGCATAATCTTTATTGTCTTCATTGTGTACAGAAAGAATTACTCTCTTATTCTCTAGTTATCAAGTTCTCAGCTTTTCTCTGGCCCCCAATACTGACTGACAGATTTCATCCAAAAACTCTGTAATTAGTGTACTAGCTCAAAATAAAGTCTAAAGTCTGATTAGAGATGGAATTTGTATCATTGCATTTTCTTCTACAATTGTATGAAAAGTCAAATCATTTTAATCTAATAAATTTATTGGTTCTGATATCCAGTTATGTTTGTTGTTATTAGTTTTAATTGCTACTGTTTTGGCTGTGATGTATTAAAGGGATTATTATGAAACAATCAATATGTATATGCATATAGGTTTTAAAATCCTAGGACTTTGGGGATTTAAGCAAACTTTTGGGGGCTACAGATTTTTTTTTACTCAAACTATAGGTGGTGGAAATCTATTGTTTGAATACATAGACTTTTATTAATTAAATTCTCAGTATCAGGAATTACCTTAATTCCCTTATGAAATGTGGATCCTTCTGTCTATGCCAACAAGTATAAGGTAGCAGAGTAGTTGATAATTATATCAAAAATGCAGAAGAAAAATAATGTTTAGATTTTATGGTTCTGTTTATATGTTATAGAAAAATCGAATTGAAGGTAGATCCAAATGATAATGATCTATGAATTTGAAGTAACTTTCTTTGAAGTCGCTCAATAGTTGCTGGTAAAACAATCAAATGCCTGCATCTTACTAATGAATATTCAATATGATCCACTTATCTACATATATGTAATGAGGAATCACATGAAACGTGAATGGAGGACTGATATTCTGCCTTGGTTTTTACTCATGTTTCTAAATGAGTAAACTAAATTAGTTTCTAAACTAAATAAAGGCAAAGATAAGAAGTCTTAGATATAATCAGAGGCAATGATATAATGTGTATCTGAACATAAAATTGGGGAAATGTTATTTCTCTTTATCATGGTAATATTCTCTGTTTTCTCAGGTCAAGTAGTTCCAGCAACAGTGAAGCATGAAAATAGGTAGCTTCTAATAAGGGACCTAAAACTGAGAAGAAAAAGAGTTAAGACAATGTTTGGTAAATACTACCATTTGTTATTTCTTTAGACTATACAACAGCTCTCAGAGAAAGATATCCATTATAAATGTAAGTTAGGTTATATGTAAGAATATGAAGACACAAAGGCAATAAGTAAATTATTATAAGGAAAACACATTCTATGATATCTTAAAAGATTAGCAAATCTTTGATTTGCAAAGAGGCAAAAATATTGAAGGAGGGCAGAGGAGAAGTTTGGGAAGATGAACTGCAATAAGCAAATTGAAAGGGCTGAAAAGGCTTTATGTATTCAAGTAATGATTGAAAATTTAGTTAAGTTACCTTACAAGGAGATTTTATATACTGTGGCAATGACAAATATAGTTAAGAATATTTGGTGAATAGCCATCACTTCATCATTTGAAGGTATTAAATTTTATGTCATAGTAATTCTTGTTTTCATCTCCTCCCATTCAAATTATTAAAATAATCTTGTGATTGGGTATTTTCACCCCATTTTTTTCCTATTCTAATCACACTTACATATTTTATAAAATGAATCTTCCGTCCAATGATTAGGTATGAACTTTTAAGTTTCTACCTGAGGGGGGAATAAGGTAAAAATAAAATGCTTACAAATGAAAAAAATATTTGGAATTAGTGTCTTTAGTCTAGAAAATCTAGACAAGGAAAATACATATGAAAATATCCAGAAATTACGGGGGTCCAAATCTTAACAAACAAACAAAAGACATGGAATTTGTGACTACTTCTGGAGCAAGGTTGTTGAATCTCAAGAGAGGTGGATGTGACCCATGGACTGCGGTAACAAAAACGAAAGGTTAGGAGTTTCCAGTGATCTTGGTCAAATTGTTTAGGACTCTGAATAATGCATATAGATATAAATGTAAATATAGAGACAGACTTATAGGTAGATATACATATAGTTATATATATAGTTAAATATAGTTATAGATGAAGATACAGATACAGATAATCTAGCACATAATGAAAATTTGCCAGACTTCAAGAAGTTAAGAAATGACTAAATCTAAAATATATATCATATAGTAGGAACAGACTCACAAGAGCTTCAGTAAATGAAAATAGTACACATAGATCTTAAAATAACTACATGTGATCTGCTTAGGAAATAAAAGGTAAATTGAAAATTTTGGCATAGCACTGAAACATATACTAAAAGAACCAAATAAAAACTTTAAAATTGAAAAGTACAATAAATTAAATAAATGTAGAATTGGTGAATGAATGAAAAATAAATTAAATATGGCTGAAGAGATAATTAGTGATTATTCAGTAGAACATATTAAAACCAAAAACTAAAGAAAAAAATACAAAAATATTTAAAGGAGCTTCAGAGAATATGGGACATGCGAAAAGTCTATCATAATTGCTGCTGGAGTCCTAAAACAAAATTGTGTGTGTGTACATATATATACATATACTTTTGATAGCCAGTAAGAAATTAACAGCCAGCGACAAGTCAACATATTACTAAATCTAAAGAAATCACCATGAAATAGAAACAGATTCATAGGAAATCCAGAGGGCATTTTCCTAGTAGAGAAAAGACATCAAATTCATAGATTCAAGAACCGCTACAAACCCCATGCATGAAAAATATGAAGAAAAACCCACAATTAGGCATCTTGGAATCAAACTTATGAACACAAAACAAAAACGGAAAAATTTAAAGCAGCCGGAAGTGGAGATAAAAAGAAAGTTACCTTAAAAAAAGTGACAATAAGATTAACAGCTGAATTCTAAGCAGAAAGAAAAAGACTGTAGAAAAACAATTAAATATCCTTAAATTTACAAATAAAGAAAACCCCAAAACCAGAATAGTAGGAGTATCCATTTCAAAAATGAAGAGGAGATATAGACATTTTCAGATAGTGAAATACTTAAAGAATTTGTCCCTGGCCTTTCAGCACTAAAATATATAATGAAAGTTATACATAGTCAAAGCAAATGATCCCAGAATATAGAAGAAAGGCATAAAGAATGATGAGTAAATGAAGGGTATATATTGGGTAAATTTAAACAAATATAGTTGACCCTTGAACAAGTGGGTGTTGGGGGTGCTGACCCACCAAGCAGTCAGAAATACATGTATAATTTTTGGCTCCCTAAAAACTTAACTACTAATAGCTACTGTTAGTTAACCAGGAGCCTTATCAATAACATAAACAGCTGATTACCACATATTTTGTATGTTATATTTATTATATATCATATTCTTACAATAAAATAAGCTAGAGAAAAGAAAATATTATTAGAAAATCATAAGAAAGAGAAAATATATTTACTATTCATTAAGAGGAAGTGGGTGATGACCAAGGTCTTCATCCTTGTCCTCCATTGAGTAGGCTGAGGAGGAGGAGGAAGAGGAAGGGTTGGTCTTGCTGCCTTAGGAGTGGCAGAGGTGAAGATAATCTATGTATAAGTGGACCTGCACAGTTCAAACCTGTGTTGCTCAAGGGTCAATTGTATTGTCCACAAAAACATGGGGAAAAATAGATATCAATATATATGTAAGCATATATAAAATTAAAATACAGAAAATCCTAACAGTAGTACATAAATTGGGGTAAGGATAAATGGCCTTAGAGACAGACTACTAACATTCTTGCATTGCACAGCAAGCGGTAAAAGTGCTAATTTGTGTTAGCAAATCAATAATGCATGCTGTGGTTTCTAAGGCAGCACTGTCCAACAGAACTTTCTGTAATAATAAAAATATTCTCATAATCACACTTTCTGGTGAATAGCATCTACCAGCCATGCGTATCTAGTATGTACGTGAAATGTGGCTACTATAACGGAGCAACTGAGTTTTAAATTTAGTTTTATTTTAATTAATGTAAATTAAGCTTGGTACATGTGGCTAGTGGCTACTATATTGGATAGTGTGGCTTTAGGGTAACCTCTAAATGAATATTAAAATAATGTATATCATCCTGGATGGCTGACAGAGTGACTGTTAAGAGCTATGCTGTTTTATATTAAATAATGTGTTGTTTGAGGTAAGTAAAGCAAAAATAGCATTGTTTTGTTTGTTTCTTTTGCCTGATACAGCTTTTCACATTTTCCTTTTCTATTTCTTTATATTTAATGAAATCTCTTTAAAGTAGAAAATTGTTTTCATTCCCAGCCTAGTCTGATATTTGAAGTTTTTTATTTGGATTTTTAGTCATATTATATTTCATTTAATTATTGTTACATTTAGATTTATATCTACATATTTTCTATTTTATTGCTATTCCATCCTTTTTCTCATTTTCATACTTGTTTGGGGGAGGAGGGCTTAATAAAATAGTTTAATGTTACAATTTCACCATTTTAATGTATTTTTTCCAATTTTTTAATTTCTTAGCAATTTCTTAAGAGATTTTAATGAGCACTCTCTATTTATTAGTTTACTATTACCTGTATGTTAAGAACCACAAACAATTTTATTGGTATCATGAACAATATTAATTCAAACATAAGTTACTAATATTTCAGTCCTCTTCATTCCTTCCAAGTTTCCTTGTAAGATCATTGTCCTTTCAATTGGAGAAAATCCTTCAGTGTTCATTTTAGTTTAGCTTTATCTGACATGGAGAGTAGTACAAAGGAAGATATTTGAACATTTCACAGTGGAAATGTGGAAGACACTTCTATCCTAAAGAAGTGGAGTAGAAAAAAGTATGTTTTACAATGAAAGAGAAAATGTACGAAAAGATTTGAAGGTAAAAACATCCAGAAGATATCGCTTTATGGTTATGGGAGTTGTTCCAGAAGAGAAGATGCTCACTCTGGATAAATTGTAAATATAAAAGACAAAAGAGACTCTTTATATATATATATATATATATATATATATATATACACACACACACACACACACACAAAGTGTAAACTAAATTGATATTGAGCCAGTTTTTATTTGAATTATTCAAAGATGGAAAAACCCATATTGTCACTATTTATTTTCCCTCACCTCAAGAGGATCTGAGTAGTTGAGTCTTTTCACTTGTGCACAAATTGATATCCACCATGACTTTGTTTCAAGTTAGTCTTCTTTAGTCATTTTGCCTTTGAACACTTGTTCTGGTTTATTTCTCTAACCGAACACGTCTTTCATTCAGTTTATCTTACCTGATTTCCCCTCTCCAGTGGATTTGAAAGCAATACATAATATAATGTAAAATATGGAGAATAATTTTAGGAAGGGAAAATCATTGGTGACAAATGGGTGTCTCTATTCCACTGACATAAGAAAAAGGGACTTCAACCCAATCCCCACCCTTAGGGATAAGCATCTTGACCAAGGAGAAGAATAGGGCCTTTCCCAGCTTACAGTCACAGCATTTCTGATATAGAAGTACGTGTAGTTCATTGGCTTAGTGCTATAACAACACAATGAATTCACCCACAGATATGAGATTGAGAGAATTATTCATCTATAATTACAGAAAATATTATTGAATTACACATATAGAAATTCCAAATACAGGAAACTTGACTGTGAAAAATGCCACAACTATGGCTAAGAATATATAAATGCCATGTTCAGAAGGTGACATTAAAACTAGAATTTTCTGTTATACTCATCTGTACTCACTTCTCCCATCAACATATCCTACCACTGCTGCTTCGGAAACATCTTCTCCCACTCCTTTGGGGGCTACCTGTGCTACCCAGGTGCCTCCTGTGGCTCTTCCTACCCCAGCAACCTGGTCTGCAGCACTGACCTCTGCTCTCCCAGCACCTGCCAGCTGGGCTCCTCTTTCTACAGTGGCTTTCAGGAGAACTTCTGTGAGCCCGCCACCTGCCAGACATCCTGTGTGGTGTCCAGCCCCTGCCAGCTGTCCTGCTACTGCCCAAGGACCTCAACACTCTGTGGTCCTTGACAGATGACTTGCACTGGGTCTCTGGACTTTTGCTCCAGTGGAGGTTGGTCTGTGGGCTAAGGATGTAGGAGTTGTTACTCACTTGGCTGTGGATCCAGTGGCTTCAGATCCCTGAATTATAGAGTCCATGGCTTCCCTTCCTAGGCTATGAATCTAGACTCTATTTTCCAACCTACTTTGCCCCTAAGAGTTTCCAGTCTTCTTGTTACAGACCAATGTGTAGACGTGGCTTCTATGGATCAACTTGTTGAGGGTCCAGACCTTTTGAGCAATATGTCCAATCTCTAAACACAGTGTCTATCATCTTCACTATCTTCGGGAACAATTCTCCTTTGACTCTTTAATCAGTTCGTTCTCTCTTTTTCTTCAGCCATGAATTACTGGCCAAAAATTTTTTTCTAACACATGCTGAACTTAATGAATAAACCTATTGGATTAACTAATAGAATCAGAGGAATCAATACATAAATTACTAGTTCTATTAATGGAACTTACATTAATGAATAATGGTTTAATGTTAATAAATCAATGGAATTCTGGTTTACACACTGTATTCACAAAATAGATGAAAATCAAAGAGATATGATCTAATAAATTTATACAATCTGGCATCCAAATATGCTGTTAATTTTATTGTTAGTTTGAGTTGTCTAAGGTGTTTTTAAATTTTGTTTTGAGTGTTTAGGTTAAAAGTCACTATGCCTCTAAGAGCAAACTTTGGAAATCTGATAGATTGGTGGATTTGGGTTAATTTATTTTGGGCTTTAACAATTTTCACTCTTTAAAATTGCTGTTTTCTGGAATCCTTATATTTCATGCATAGACTTTATATAAATAGTAATCTCAGGATCAGTATGTAACATATTCCCTTCAAAGGATATAGGGCCTTAATGTTTGCTGAGAAAAATAAGTAACTTGGAATGTACAACTGAATGGAAAAATAATTTATGTCATATGGAAAATTTTGTATATAAGTTTATGTAGCTTTCTTTGATTCAGTCAATGTTGGGTGGCAAAAAGAACCATATCCATTCACCTCATTGAGTACTTTATTATGTTATTCATTTGTTTCTATATGTGCAAGGAGGAAGCCCATTATACTTTGTGAGAATTAATTTGGTTCATGAGATGTGGAGTTTCACCTCCTTGGATCCAAGACTCAAACATGGATAGAAAAAGCAAGACTCATCAAAAATTATTGTTTCATTCATATTTCAACATACATTTGCAGACCCCTTGTTTTTACATTTTGTATTGCCATTCTGATACTTTATAGGCCAAGTATTACAGAAAATAACGAAGTTCTAATATAAGTAGCATGTTGGTGATATATAAAACTAACAGCAAAAACGTATTATCTTTGTACAGAGGTAAAAAGCAAAGTTCGAAAAATTTCCCTATTCACTAATTTTTAGATCTCTACAAGAATCACAAGAAATGCACACTTTATGAACTACAATTATTTTACACATAAGGAAATGAAAACTCATAGAGGACCAAGCGTTCACTACAGATCCCTGTCCTGTAAGGAAATCAAGAGCCAAGATTTCATGAGAGATGGGGACTAATATAAGAAGCAAAGACACCAGCAGTGTGTGAGAGAATAAAGAGAATTTTCAGAAGATGAAATAAAATGAACAATGTAGGGATATATAAAGGTACTTGTGTTCAGCAAATTATTGGAAATCAAGTTCCAATTAGTATGGCATAGCAATGGAAAATCCGTCTACAGATATATGACAGGTGCTCATTATTTCATTGTTTGGATGTCTTGAATTTGGTATCACATCAATCTCAGGATTCATATCCTTTTATTCACATACTGTCAAAATGGCTTTCTGATCAATCACTCTCAATGTATTTTCTTCCCTGTCTAAATATTCTTAAGAACTTTATAAAATAAAACTTTTGTAAAACGTTATATAAAACAATGTTATAGTTATTTATTTCATATAAATGTATATTCATGTTAAATACACTTTTTCCCATAATATAAAATATATATATACACAAATATATAATAAATGATTAAATCTCTTGCATCCCCTACTACAAGTAAGGAAGCAGAGGACCTGGTAGGGTTTTTTTAAGTTTTGAAACAAACATATTCCCCATCTAGAAATACCTCTCTGACCTATACACCCAGTTTTAGTTAGGGTCAGGTGTAAGAAAAGATTCTGTATGTCTTCAGATGCAAGTCTCCCTGTTGGTCCATCTGAACAATCTGGCAGACCCAATGGTACTGGGCGTATCTGTGATACAAAAAAAAAAAAGCAGTGTGGAATTTGTGGCAAGCCCCAGTGAGAGAATCAAATGGAGGCAAATAGACATGTTGAACAAGGCCTTGTAATCTGCAGTGGTGAATTAACATGTCTTTGAAAGTCACCGCCTGGGATTCTACTGGGCCCTGGTAGAGATACCACTTTTTCTCACCTTACACATGTGGCTACATTGGGTCTCCTGAATACCACCTGAAAGAGGAGGGAAAGATTTCAAGCTAGGTTTTCAGATGGATTGACTCATCACATTTTAAACACTGTGCTATGGAAAATGTCTTCCCTAGGTGCAGAACATAATGTCAAACTCCTGGTTATCCACTTCTTATAAAAGGGAAAATGGCCCCGGTCGATGATACATCTAGATTCCTGGACAGTGGCAAAAGACCTTACCAGCTAGTTAGAGACCTGAAAGGGAGAATAGAATATTGATATAGAATTAGAATATTGATCTTAGAAAATCTGGTGTACAGACATGTAGTTAGATATATGGGAGTGGGCACAACATTTGAAGATCTTTGTATTTCCTCTTAATGCCCACCAGAATACATCAAGCATGGAAGAGTAGCTATAATATCAAGTGGACACAGTGACCCTGCCAGTTGACTCATAGTCTGAGCAGTGAAAATCCTAAGTCATTTTAGGATGAAAACTTTGTTTTTAAGTGTTTGCCAGGTTCACCTCTGTTTCTAGAAATTTCTCAGTATGTGTTATTTTTCCTCCCTCCATTGGATGTGAGAAACACTAAATAATAATACATAATAGATAGAAAATAAATTTGGAGAATGTGAATCAGTGGTGACAAACAGAATCAATCATTAAAAGCATCCTTGCTAAAAACAAAGTTGTGCTACTGACCACTTGACACAGGAGAAAAATGACAGAAAGAATCCCAAGGCAAAAGGGCAGCAGACACAGATAGAGTCATGGCCAGAGAGGAAAGGATGGGGCATTTCCTGGCCATAGAAGGATGAGCATTACTGACAAATACTGCTAGAATTTCTGACGTAGAAATGTTCATTGACTTTGTGCTACAGTAACAGATTATAGCACCCATAAACATAATAGGTAAAAAGCTAGTCAACTGCAATTATAGAGAAGGTTACTGAGTTACACATATACAGAAGAGGGTGTGTAAATGAGAGAGAATTAAACCTGTACTATGCCACACCCATTGATGACGGCATAGAAATTACCCAGTTCACAAGATGATCTTAATCCTCAGAATCTTCTCATTGTGACCCAGCTGAACGCTCATCTCCCATCAACATGCCCTACAACTGCCGCTCTGGAAGCTTCTCCTCCCACTCCCTGGAGGGCTACCTGAGCTACACAGGCTCCTCCTGTGGCTCTTCCTACCCCAGCAACCTGGCCTACGGCACTGACCTCTGCTCTCCCAGCACCTGCCAACTAGGCTCGTCTCTCTACAGTAGCTGTCAGGAGACCTGCTGTGAGCCCACCAGCTGCCAGACATCCTGTGTGGTGTCCAGCCCCTGCCAGACATCCTGCTACCACCCGATGACCTCCACACTCTGCAGTCCCTGCCCAACAATTTCCACTGGGTCTCTGGGCTTTTGCTCCAGTAGAGGCTGCTCCCTGGGCTATGGATCTAGGAGCTGCTATTCATTGAGCTGTGGGTCCAGTGGCTTCAAACCTCTGGGCTGTGGAGTCCGTGGTTTCCCTTCCCTGTGCTATGGATCCAGATTCTGCCACCAAAGGTATATTCCTTCTAAGAGATGCCAAACTTCTTTTTGCCATCCAACGTTTGGATCTGGCATCTACTGAACAGCTTGCGGAGTTCTAGTACTTTTTAAGCAGTCATCAAAATGTCCACTCAGAGTTCCATCATGTTTATTATTTCCAGTAACAACTATTTTCTTAGTCTTTGATCACCAGTTTCTTACTATTTCTTTCCATAAAGCATGGGCTAAAAGGCTGATTCTTGAATCTTCTGAATTTAATGACTTAACTCAATAATAATGTAAATTCAGCATGGCTGATGGAATTTATGCTAACTTATTTTTTGCCAAAATGAATAAAGAATTTAATGATTATAATCCAATAAACCAATTTATTCTGGCATTGAAATATGATTTTTATGGTATTATTTATGGGTTGTTGACCAGAGTTTGTATTGAGTTTGATTTGTCAAGTTAAATAAAAGGTCAATATACATCTGGAAGTAAATTTTAGTTGTGGATTTGATCTAATTTCTTTTGTGCTATGGATATTTTTCTAATTCAAACTATAGTTACTCAAAATTCATGTTTTGTAGTTTTAGAGTTTTATGAATGAATGCCTTAGGATCAGGAAATATCTTGATTCAGTCAATGAACATGGGTTGTATCTATGCTGACAGAGGTAATGTAACTGTGAAGTTGACAGATTCATGGGGAGTTTAGTGAACAAGAATAATATTTAGATTTACATGGTTAGGTCAGTAAATGAAAGAAAAATAAAAGATCATGCCTATGCACATTATATAATTTTCGATAAGCTTAGCCAATACTTCTTGTTAAAAATTACCAGACTCATGTATTCAGTGTTAAGTTCCCAACACAATCTACTTTTCCATATGTATGGAAACATATAGGCAATATATAGGCAATTATTCTTCTTGATTGGAAGGAAATAGTTTCAGAATGTTTGTGATTTTACATCAGTGCTTTTCTAAAACCCAAACCAAATATAGATGAAAACAAAAAGTTCTTCCTACTAAGCAGACTTAACTGTTTCACCCGGATCTCAACATGAAGTTGGGGACACTATGTTGTTATTCTTTTGGTAACATTCTCAGCTTTCACAGGCCAAGTATTTCAGGAAATCATATGAGACTAAGAGAAAAAGCAGGTTAGTAAGGAATATAAACTCATTACAAAAAAATACGTCTTTGAATAGTGTTGTAATCAAGGTTCAAAGGGTAATCCTATTCATTATTTCTTTAGGTTGTCAAATCGACCTATGGCAAGGACACCTTTAAAAATTCAAATCATTTTAAATATGAGGAAATGGACACTTACAGCATTTCAGAGACTTTCACAGTTCTCAATCTTATAGGATAATCAATATTCACAATTTCCTGAAATATTAGGTCTCTTTGATGGACGAAGACAAAAGGAATATGGGAGCATATTATAAGAAATTAGGGGCCTGGCACAGTGGCTCACACATGTAATCCTAGCACTCTGGGAGGCCAAGGTAGAAGAATTGCTTGAGGCCAGGAGTTTGAGATCAGCCTGAGCTAGAGCAAGACCCTGTAAAACTCTACAAAAAATGGAAAAAAATTAGCTGGATAAGGTTGCAAGCGCTGTCATCCCAGCTGCTTGGGAGGATCACCTCAGCCCAGGAGTTTGACGTTGCAGTGAGCGCTGATGATGCCACTGTATTCTAGACTGGGCGACAGAGCGAGATTCTGTCTCAAAAATAAATAAATTTAAAAAATAAATAAGTAAGTAAATAAATAAATAAAATTTTAAAAAAATTTTGGGAAGCTGAAATGGAATGAACAAAGCAGACATAGTTGGTTCTTGTTATTGGTATTAATTGTGTTCTAAAAAGAAAAGTATCCTTACCTGCCCATATGAAAAAGTCTAACATTAAGACATTAGCTGCATTCTCCCATTGTTAAAAATGTTACTCTTTCTTGGTCTCTTTCTTCTTTTCTAATAAATGCACTTAAAATCTGTATAAAAATCTGTAGGTTTGGATGTCTTATCTTTTATTAGTATAGTATTCATAATAAAGTATTTTCTAACATTTATTTAGATTTCTTTCCCTTTGAACCATGTATTGTTTACATTTGTATTTCCAAACTGACAACACTTGAAGATTTTCTAGCTATTATTTTTCACTGTCTTGTAATGTATTTTCTCTCCCATCAGTGAACATACTATGAATTATTATAATCATGTGAAATTTGTCGAGGCTTGCTTTATAATCTGGCATATTTTCAGTAAAATTTTATGTGCACTTGCAGAGAATGTGTTTGCTGATCTTGTTGAGTGCAGTCCTTCAGATGTGTCCATTTGATCAATTTTCGTAAATGTTTTGGTCAAGTGTTCTATACTCACTATAATGTTGTCTGCTGCTTTTACGTCTGTAAGTACTGTGAGTATAATATTCATGGTGAACTCACTCCTTTTTTATTTTGAACATCCTTCCTTTTCATTTTTAATTATTATGGGTATATAATAGTTGCATATATTTATAGGGTGCGTGTGATGTTTTGATACAGACATACAGTGTGTAATTTTATGGGTAATTGGGGTTTCCAGCACCTTAAGCGTTTATCCTTTTTTTTGTTAGGAACATTCTGATTTCACTCTTTTAGTTATTTTAAATTGTACTATAACTTATTGTTGACTATAGTCACTTTGTTGTGTCGTCAAATTTCTTTCATTCTATCTAACTATCTAACTATATTTTTGCACCCATTAACCATCCCCACTTTATCCCCCCTCTCCACGGCCCTCCCCAGAATATCATTCTTTACCACTGGTAAACCTTCTGTGACTGATATTAATAAAGCCAGTTTCATTTTAGGTTGTTTTAGATAATATGTATCATTTCTCCCTTTCAATATTTCTACGTCCTTTCATTTTTATTGCTTCCTCTTGAAAACAAAATATTATAGTTCTGTTTTTTTTTTTAACCCAACCTGACACTCTGAGTCTTGTATTGGATTCTTTAGTCCATATATATATATACACACACACACACACATATACACACACACACACATATACACACACACACGTACACACACACACACATATACACACACATATATACACACACACATATTTATATCTGTCAACTTATTATCTTATTATTTGACCTACCTTTATGTTCCTTATCCTCTCTTTTTATGTCTTTTTTTAAGGGTAAAATAACTTTATTATTCTCAGTTTCTACCATCTTAATGTAATATTTGTGTCACTTTAGTGATTTTAGAATGTCCTAGAAATTCCAAAGTACATCCTTGACTTATTTCTGTTTAATGTAAATTATCATTTTGCAATTTCTCCAATAATACTAAAACTTTAGAACACCTTAAATTTAATTACCCTCTTTTTCAGCATGGTTGTTTTCATGCATTTTAATTCTATGTGTATTTTAAAACAAAAATCATTTTAATTATTGTCTTGTAAAATCAGTATTCAAATGTAATTTATGTTTACCCATATATTTACCTCTTATTTCTTCCTGCATTTCAATGTTTCTCTCTGAGATCATTTTCTTTGTACCCAAGGAAAGTTCATTAGTGTTTGGTTTAGAGAGCTCATTCGAAGTGAACGTCCACGTATTCTGCATGGGAAATGTAATCTTAAGGAGGGGAGCTGGAGAAGGAGGAGCATGTTTGACAATAAGGGAGAAAAGTGTAGAAGAGGATCTGATGGAGCTATTCAAGAGGAGCAAGACACCTGGGTGTATTGTACATACAATGGCAAAAGGGCAAAGGATCTATTTGAAAAGTCATTAATTTCAACCATTTTTGTCTGTTTGATCCAAATAATATTTAAATTCAATAAATTAAAAGTATCAAATACAGGAGAAACCAAATGTCTCACCCTGTCCTCTGTCCTTAGTCCCTTCACCTCTTTTGATCCCAAGTCTGCTCTCTTGGGATGAAGTTAATCTCCATCAGTAACGCTGTTCCAATTCACTGTTCTTGCATCTTCTTTCCAAATACTTGTCTAGGATTTTATCCGTTCCTAGTCTTCTTTCACTCAATTGGTGGGCATTCCCCACTGGACATGAGACACCTACACGAACATTTAGTACTTGAAAAATAATTCTGGAGAGTGAGCATGAATGATCACAAGCTAAGCTCAATCTTTTGAAGTCTTTTCAGCAAGACCAAAGCTGTGTCCCTAACGAAATGACACAAGAGGAAATGTCACCTCAATCTCCACCCTTAGCAGGAATGCAGAACCCAGCAAAGCCAGAAGCAGGTAGACACAAATGGTATAACAGTAGGAAATTCAGGAACGCCCTTGACCGTGAGGGGATGGTCATTAATACAAAACAGTCAAAACATTTCTGACACAGGAGTAGTTCATTGATTTGGTGTTATAAGAAAACTATTATAGCACCCATAAATACAATATATAGAAAACTATGCAGTTGTAATTACAGAAAAGATTATTGAGTTAATGGTATACAAATGAGAGGGTACAAACGTAGGAATGATGACCTGTGGTTTTCAACACCTATTGCCAAAAGTATACAAATACAACAGACCAGGAGGAATAAATGACACTGAGTATATTCTCAGTGTAACTCAGTTGAACTCAAATCCCCTGTCAACATGTCCTGTAACAACTGTTCTGGAAACTTCTCCTCCCACTCACTTAGGGGCTACCTGCCCTACCCAGGCTTCTCCTGTGGCTCTTCCTACCCCAGCAAACTGGTCTACAGCACTAATCTCCGCTCTCCCAGCACCTGCCAGCAGGGCTCCTCTCTCTACAGTGGCTGTCAGGAGACCTGCTGTGAGCCCACCAGCTGCCAGACGTCCTGTGTGGTGTCCAGCCCCTGCCAGACGTCCTGCTACCGCCCAAGGACCTCCATACTCTTCAGTCCTTGCCAGACAACTTACGCTAGGTCTCTGGGCTTTGGGTCCACCAGCTGCTGCTCCCTGGGCTGTGGATCCAGTGGCCACAGGTTCCGGAATTATGGGGTCTGTGTTTTTCCTTTCCTTCCAATTTCTGCCACCCATTCTATGTTCCTTCTAGAAATTTCCATTCATCTTATCAACTATTCTGTAGATCTGGTTTCCACTGATTAATTTGTTGACTGGCCAAGCCCATTTAAGAATTGTAGATTCTGTAGTAAGATCATCTATTAATTTCCTCCATTTAGAAGTATCCTACTATTCTTGATCACCAGCTTCTTTTTTCTCTCCAGCCTTCAAATACTGTCTGATACATTGATTGTGCCAAACTACAAAATTAATGAATAACCCAAATTGCACTGTGGGTAGAATTTATAGTTTTGTATTCTCCCAAAAATAGGATGTGGAAGTTAATGATGTTAATTATAAAGCCTTATTTGCGTCAAATGCTGTTATCTGTTTATATAAAGTTCGACTAGATTGTGTTGTCTTGCTTTGGTCTTTGGATGTTTGATTGTGGCTTGCAATAATTTTGGTTGGGTTTTAGATATTTTCCCCTCTTTAAGCAGTTTTCTAGATTCGCATAGTTTCTAAGGATACCCTTTCTCTTAACTAAAATCTAAAGAGAATTGAATATCCTTATTCACTCTATGGATATTCCATGCATCTCTAAGGACAGAATGAATCAGAAGTTTAAAGAGTGCAAGAACAAAATTTAGATTTATAATAGATTATGAGGCTTGTACATGAGGATATTAAATTGGAAAGCTAATGTTTGGGTATAAATGTTTGGAAAAAGAGCACCTATAAACTTTAGGTAGTCAGAGGTGGCTTCAGATCCCTGGGTTATGGAATCTGTGGCTTCTCTTCTCTTGGCTACAGATTCAGTTCCTTATTCCCAAACTACGTTGGTTCTAGGAATCTCCAGCCATCTTGCTACCAACCAATCTGTGTATCTGGCTTCTATCAATCAAACTATTGAGTGTCCAGATCTTACTGAAGAATGTCAACAATTTTATTCTCACAAGCAACGACTATCTTCATGCTTTCCAGACACTTAATTGTTCACCCACTCTATGGCAACCAATAGATTGGTTCTTACAGAATGTAAAACTAAGGAAAAACCTAAACTTTAAATCTTATGACTGTATTAGTGGTGGAGTTCATCCAGTTACAGTCAAAGGCCACATAATAGTATTTCAGGCAGTGATGGACCATATCCAACAGTGGTTCCATGAGATTGTAATGGAGCCGAAACATTCCTATCATAGTATTTACTATACTTATATTTTGGTCATTATTTTAGAGTGTACTCCTTCTATTTATTTAAAAAAAGTTAACTGTAAACAGTCTTAAGGCAGTCTTCAGGAGTTATTCCAAGAAAGGTTGTTCATAAGAGTGAAGAGCTCCCTCACGTTATTGCCCTTGAAGACCCGGAACAAGATATGGAGGTGGAAAACAATGATATTGATGATCCTGATTCTGTGTAGGCCTAGGCTAACGTGTGTGTTTGTGTTTTTAGTTTTTAACAAAAAAGTTTTAAAAAAATAAAAATAATTTAAAATTTAAAAATAGAAAAGAGATTAAAGAATAAGGATATAAAGATAGATATTTTTGTACAGCTATACAATGTGTTTGTGTTTTAAGCTAAGTGTTATTACAAAAAGTCAAAAAGTTAAAAAAATTAAAAAGCTTATAAAGTAAAAAAGTTACAAAAAGCTAAGGTTAATTTTTTGCTGAAGAAAGAAAAATATTTTCTAATAAGTTTAGTATAGCCTAAGTGTGCAGTGTTTTTGAAGTCTACAGTGTGTAGTGTTGTCCCAAGCCTTCAGACTCACTTACCACTCACTCACTGACTCACATAGAGCAACTTTCAGTCCTGTAAGCTCCATTCACACTAAGTGCCCTATATAGGTGTACCTTTTTAAAATCTTTTATACCATATTTTTTACTTTCCCTTTTCTATGTTTCATATGTCTAGATACACAAATACTTAACATGTGTTACAATTGTTTGCAGTATTCAGTATAACAACATGCTACATAGGTTTGTAGCCTAAAAGCAATAGGCTATAACATATAGCCTTAGATGTGTAGAAGGCTATACCATCTAGGTTTGTGTAAGTGCACATTATGACATTTACACAATGACAAAATTGCCTAAGGACACATTTCTCAGAATGTATCCCCATTGCTAAGCAATTCATGACTGTATTAGATATCCTTCAAAAACTGAAGAAAATCTAATGATATTAAATAAATAAACACATTTATTCTGGCATCCATATATGTTGCTGTCATTATTATTTGTTACCTATTTATTGACCAGGAATTTCTTTTATTATTTATTTGGTTTATATATGTAAAAGATGAATGCTGTATATTTTCAGATAATACTAAATATAACTCTTGAATAACTTCCATTAAGTTTTTCAGATATTGGTTGGTAAAAGTAAACACATCTCTGAAACCTACTGAGTAATTTTCCATGGAATTCATTTCTTTACAATATGTAAGGAAGAAGCCACTTATTTTTTGTATAAAGAATCTTGGGTCAAGGTATGTGGCTTTTTACCTTCATGCTCTCAAATGGCTCAAACTACATATATCTGAAAACAACATGTCTTTTATTTCAATAAAAAAACCTTTATTTTTATTTTTTACAATTACATGTTAATCTTTTATAAGCCATGTATTTCAGAAAACAATACAGTGCTATGATAGAACACGTTTTGATAAAGAGAGAAATCTAAACATAAAAAGGCTTTATCTTTGTATTGAGTTAAGAAAATTTTCAAAGAGATTTCTGTCATTATTTCTTTAGAATCGTAACACTTAGAGCAAGATAAATTTTATGTGCTGCATTTATTCTAAACATGAGGCACTGGAAACTCAAAATGAATCAAGGCCTGTCCAAAGGTCCCAGTCTTACAGAAAAATTGATGTCCACAATTTCCTGAAAGACACAGCCTACTATAAAAAGCAAAACCAAAAGTAGTACAGGATGGAATGGGGGAAGTTTGGGAAGATGAAACGGAACGGACAAAGCAGGGATGGGTAAAGGCACCTGGTATGTTTAGAGAATGTTTGGAGAGTTAATTTACAACAAATGGAGGGTAACTAGAACTAGACATTTATAATAACTACACATTACTTCATCATTTTGAAGCCTGAATTTTGAATGACAATAATCCTAGGTTTTATCTCCCCCCATTCATTTTACTGGAATAGATTAATGATTGATAATCCTCCCTTCAGGTTTCTTTCCTTGTCTAAATAATTTTGCTCATATAATAAAATACATCTTTTTACCAATCACCACTAAATGTAGAAATTTAATATGATATTATTTATAAGACATAACTTTTGGCAGCAGCAGAGTTGGTAGCTCAAATCAACCCTAGTAAATAAGAACCCTAGTAAAACTGGAGAAAATAATCTTTGCATGAATCCTGGAACACTCTCAGGTAAAGAGCTGCTGGGCCAAATTTAGCAGAAAGTTTAAGTCAAAAGAAATTTTGACAGTTAGGCTGCTTTTCTCCTAGAGGTGTTCACTGGTTTAAAAAAATGTTAATGGGCTCATGGTTTGAATGAACAAAACAATCAGATTACAGGGACGTCTAAGAATCTGGAACACAGGTAAACATGCTAGGCTTTTGACAAGGACCTTAAATAGTTATTAGAATTTAACAGTAAGCAAATAAAAAATATGTTTTATGGGAACTGAAGCTAACCTTTGAATTGCATTAATCTTAAGGACATGGGAGTGTTATGTAATCTTACCCCAGCTTGCTACATCCAAAGTAAATTCTTAGGCAAATAGAACTATTCAAAGTCACAAGTATCTATGGTAATTGATTAAAAATTATCAATTATGTAAAAAGGTAAGACATAACCAAACCAAGAGACAATACAGAGTACAAACAAACTCACAGGACATGGACTTATTAGAAACACACAGAAAAATAATTGTGGTTATTATTCTTAAGAAATTAAAGGCAAACAAAAATTTTAAAAGAATATGAGAATTTATAAAAATAAACACAAAATGTTAAAAATATAAACTACAATAACTGGAATGAAGAAATCTCAAATGATTTCAAAGGCAAACTAAAACACCCTGAAACTATGGACCAACCTCCATCCCAGCTGAAATAAAGAATATTTATAAGAGTGGCAGCATATCTGGTTGTAGTTTAGGCAAACTGGAGGTGATTAAAGCTAGGGACAGTGCTTGATTAACTCAATTATTTGAGGAATTTTACTGATAAGCTCTCTACCTTTCTAAAAGGCAGGAGGGGTTTATATTTTCTGAAAAATTATAAATAAAAATATTTGCATATGTGTATTTGTGTATGTGTGTATACACACAAATATATGTGTTTATAAATATTAATATTCATAGTCTCAAATCCACAAGTTTTTATATAGTATGTCTATAATGCAATAAAACATTATTAAAAATTTTTTTAAAAGCATGTAAATGTTACCCCAATCAAAAGAACTAGCTGGCTAGCCCTTTAAAATAACTATGAATTGTGAATAATTTAAGAAAAATGTGGATATAATTGATAAATTTTAAGAGATATGGAAATGATAAAAATTAACCTAGTGAATATCCTCAAATAGAAAGTTGAAGGTTTAAAATAAAATTTATTGGAGATGGTTAGGAGAATATTTGACAAAAGAGAAATAAAGATAAGTAAACTTGAAGATAGTTAAAAAATCATCTAATCTGAGGTACACAGAGAAATTGAGACTGAAAAATAAGACTGAGTTAAGCATTGAAGACTTGTTGGAAAACATAAAGCAATCTAAAAATTATGTAACAGAAGTCCTGGGGAAAAAAATGGGGCAGAATAAAGCATAGAAAAACTATTAGTATAAAATTTTCTGCATTTAACAAAAATACCACAAAACAACAAGCAAATAAATAAGTAAACAAATATTTTAACTCATAGATCCAAGAATTTTTGGATCTATAATCTTTTATTCTTTATTCTATAATCAAAATAAACACAAAGAAATTCAGATTTAAGTACATAATAGTTGATGAAAAGAAAAGAAAGAGAAAAATCTTAAAAGTAGCTAGACTTTTAAAAATTACACATTTTTAAGAGAAAGAGCAACAGGAATTATAGCTAATTTTCAGCAGAAATAATAAAAGTCAGAAGAAAATGGAATGATAGCTTTGTAAGGCTAAGAAGAAAAAAAAACAACCTAGAATTTGAAATAAGTTCAAGATACCCTTCAAAAATGAATAAAAAATTTTTCAAAAATTTTGTATCTTCACAAACTATTAATAAAATAATGAATTTTAATTAGTTATTTTAATTTAATTAATTTAATAAATTGATCAGCAATTTCTAGAAGAAGTGGGTGGAGTTGCAAAGAAAGCTCTATAATCTACGGATGACAACCCTCAGATCAGAAATAATTGGCTCCATACCTCAGGGATGCAAATCTACAAACAAAAAAATCACAACCCAATATTTCCATAATGAGAAGCACACATATTTTGAAATTTTCCATTCGTACAATGTTGACAAATAATTCTTTCTTTCTTTCTTTCACTATCCCTGGAGATCTACACTGTACAGACTTAACTAATGCGAGCTGGATTGACCAGGATCTGAGTGCATGTGAAGTCTCTTTAAACTAATACCGCCTCATTGCCACCCAATACAAGTGTGGAATTAGACAATTGAATGAAGTGGCAGACAATGGGTCTACAAGTCTCTTTGATTGGTGCAGAAACATGAACTATGATTCTACTCACTCTGAAAACAAATTCATTAACTTTCCACGTTCATCTAAGAGCAGTTCTGCTCCCTGTTTATCATGTGGTTACTCTTAAGTTTTACCATGAAGACTCTTCTAAATGCATTAAATATGACAGACATAAGTGACTGTGTAGATCACCAAGTTAAAGTGATCAGTTTCTAGGGAATGCAGCAAGCTAAGGGTAGGACCCCTGGTTGCTAAGTTCCATTTTCATGTGGTTTCAGTTGTGCCGTGTGATCCCATCTTCCCTCCACCCCTTGCTCCTTTTCTTGTTCTCCCCTCCCCATTGTCACCACCATCCTCATCACCATTACATTGCTTAGGTAATAATCATGGTCTCTAGACCTTTATGGGGAAATCTAAAGGGATGGAAATAATGAGAAAAAAATATAGAAAATTCCATTCAGCTTTCCCTGACAGAAATTGGAAAGGCAATGTTGGGTGCTTCCCTGTGAATTTGATTTTATTTTGTTTATAAATTCCATGGCTTTTAAAAATTTTGTAATGTGAGTTAGCGCCACATACAATATCCCCACCTGTGGGCCACAGTCATCTTAGAGATCCAGAACGCAGACAAAAATAGCATTAACTACAAAGAATACTTTTTGTCTAAGCTGGGACAATCTCTGATGATTAGAAATTATCTGCCTTTTTCAGACGTGAAAGTGGTTATTTCACACGTGAAAGTGGCCTCTGGAAATACCTCACTCAGAAAAGCAAATTTCCTTTTAAAGACTAAACAGGGATAGATTCAACAGTAATTACACAGTAATGGAATGAAGCACAGGCAACTGGGAATTATAATGTTGGAGACAGTAAGTTTGTAATATCACAACTGGTACTGAAGTTAAATAGATTAATATCTCATCTCAGGATGTAAACATCAAATGTATAAAAATTTTATCAGCGTATCTT
This sequence comes from Daubentonia madagascariensis, assembly GCA_023783475.1. Classification (NCBI taxonomy): domain Eukaryota; kingdom Metazoa; phylum Chordata; class Mammalia; order Primates; family Daubentoniidae; genus Daubentonia; species Daubentonia madagascariensis. Next base: position 779,475 of record JAKFHU010002341.1, on the reverse strand, counting down.
AAGAAACTGTCCCAATCCCACACAAAAGTTGCTTTGGAAACAGCCAGTCCCAATCCTCAAGTCTCTTGCACCATTCTGAGTTTGCCAGGATTAAGATTGTGTTCTCCCTATATTCCAACATTTTAGCAACAATGATTCTGGATCTTGTTTCCTACCAAGGCAGCCCGGTTCTTTACCAGATTCTCCTTAGACCTCTCATAGGTCCTGTCCCTACCAGTCTTCCAGCTTCCCCCTGCTGCCTGCCTTGTTGGTTCTATTGAACCCATTAGCTCTGTGAGTCTTGAATCCAGGGGTTCAGGTCCCAATCTCCCCTGCCCAGGTCATTTGCCTACCAACCAGCACGTGGTTCTAATTTCCAGGAGTTAATGTATTCAGTTTCCCAGGAAACTCATCACGAATCATTTCATGTAATTGATTTCACCAATTTCCATTTATTTATTCTTGTCACATTAGTGATTACAGATAACAGCTTTGTCACCCCCAACCTTAATGCCCATATTTTTTCTTAGTCATGCCTCAGTAGCACGTTGTCAAACATCTTGTCGATACCAGTCAGTTTTCAAAACAAAAAAAAATCCATCTGGCTCTGTTCTTAGAGAATGTAAAATAAACAAATGTTGTATTATACTTTTCAAGGAGAATGCATTCATTCATATGTTACTCTATAATAAGTAAATTTAAAAACAATTTTTAAAACTGTGGTTCCTATATCTCTGAACTTACCATTTAGCAGGGTTAATAGATGTTAACTGAATAATTATTTCATTACAACAGTGATTAATGCTGTGAATGAGCAGTTCTTCAACATATAAGAACATTTAACAAGAAGATCTGAACTATCTTAGAAGATAGCAAAGCTTTCCGGAGAAAGCTGACTGATTATTAGCCGGGTCTAGAGAGTGAGTAAAAATAGCTTGATTGGAGTGAGAAACCGGAGTAAGGATATTCAATTAGAAGATATTTTGCACTAATTTGAATGATAAGAATAAAAATCTATGATTAATAACATTCAATAGCCAGAATATCCATATGTATTCATCCTATAATGGAAGTTCTGTCTCCAATTTCTATATAAACCCTTTTTTACTATGAACCAACTGAATTTTGATTCTTCCCTGAACACAAAACATTTTTTCCTCTCTACTTTGCCCCTTTCACTCCAACTTCTCACAGTTCCCTTATATATTCTCAAAGTTCTTGTGATTTTGATATTCCAGATAGCCCCAATGTTTAGATTCATTTAAAAATGCTATTTCCTTTATTAATGCTTTTATCACCAAGTAAAAGTTTCTTCCAGTCTTCTAAAATTGGGGGCTAAGGTGAGTTAGAGTGAAATTTAAAGGGTGAGGTGACCTGCATGGGATGGCATAGTGAGTACGGTGATCTTGAATTAGGAGAAATTCAATTGCTGTGTGTAAAGACCCCGTTTCTTGAGCTGAGGAGAGTTTGAAAACGGGGTTCCCAAGCTCACTGGGGATGACAGCAGGCATGTTGTTGAAGCTGCCTTCTAAATTAACCAGATTAATCAAATTAAGCATCTTTCACCTATCTTCCTGGTCAGATACAACTTAATATTTTAAACAATAGGCACTTAAAACTTAAAAGATACATATTTATTAATTGTTCTGAACAGGGGAGGAGGTAGCACACTACACACTCAAAAGTACACATGTAAAATCAGCCACAGAGCATATTGCCACAACGTTTCTAGTCAACACTGTACTGTATGTCTTAGAGCAATAAGGCAAGGAAAACAAATAAAAGGCATAAATATGAGCAAAAGAGTAGTAAAATTCACTTAATTCACAGGTGGTTTGTTTACATAGAAAATCCTAAGGAATCTGTGAAATTATTAAGGAATAATCTATTTTATTTTTCTATATAAACAAAAATATCTAAAAAATTATCTAAAATGTTATAATAACATCAGAACATATAATCTATGGAATATATTTCAAGAGTCAAAAATCCCTACATTAAAACTGTAAGTTAAAATATTGTAGAAATTAAGTAAGACCCAAATTCATAGAGAAACATATCATGGATTGAAAGATGTTCGTTATTCCTAACTTATAGATTCAACAAATTCTAAATTAAAATGCCAGAAGTTGACAAACTGATTCAAAAATTTACAAAATTGAAGGGAGCAAAAATAGGCAACACAATCTTGAAAAAGACAAATAAAATTTTAAGACATATTAAGATATTATGGTACCAGAATAAGTATAGATAATTAAATCAGTGGAACAGAATAAAGAGTTATGAAATTGACCCGTATGTGTACTGTCAACATATATTTTTTAAAAGATGTCAAATCAATTCAAATGGGAAAATGTCTTTCAATAAATGGTATTAGAATCATTGGATATGTGTAAAGAACAAGAAGAAAAAGGAAATATATTGACATACGTCATAGACCTATATGTAAAAGCTGAAATTTTAAAGCTTCTAGAAAAAAAATAAGAGAGTATCTTTCCAACCTGATGGTAGGTAAAAGTTTTCTTAGAGACTGTGAAAAAACCACCAGAAAAGAAAAATAATTGATAAATTTGATTTCATCAAAATGAAAGTACATGCTTATTAAAAGTCACCATTTAGAAGCTAAGAAGGCAAGTAACAACTAGGAAATTATTAACAATACATAAATCTGACAATGGACTTCTGGACTATGTGAAAACTTCCAATTTTAATACCAATAAAAGGCAACAATCCATTTAAATAATGAGCGGAAAAGTGAACAAACACTACACAAAAGAAGACATGGGAATGACCAATAAGCACAAAAACATGCTCAAAATCACTATTCACCAAGTAAATGCAACTTAAAATAACAGTGAGATACCACTCAGCACATACCAAATGGCTGAAAGAAACATGGCAGTATCAAATGTTGGTGATGATGTGGAGCTTCTAGAACTCTAGGGTACTGCTGGTGGAAAAGTGAAATAATAAAACTAAGTTTAGAAAACTGGCAGTTTCTTATAAAGTTAAGCATATGCCCACTCTATGGCCTAGAAATTCCAATCATAGATTTTCCTCCAAGAAAAACTAAAAACATGTGTCCACACAAACACTGAAACAATCAACACCCATTGCAGGTTTGTTTCAAATCTTGAGACAAATCACTGTCAGTCAACAGGTGAAAGAATAAACACTGTGTGATATATTGACAAGAGGGAACAGAATACAACACAGTAATGAGATGATTAAAATATATACAACAGAGAATTTCAAAAACATCAGTGAAAAGAGCTGGATACAAAAGAGAAATACTGTGTGATTTCATTTGTATGAAGTTCTAGAAGAAGCAAATTAATCTATAATGATGGAAATCATTACAGTAGCTGCTTCTGGGGGGCAGGGAATGGTTAAAAAGGAGAATGAGAAAATTTTCTGGGATGGGGAAATATTTTTATACCTTGATCAAGTAGTTGTTACACAGGTGTATGTATTTGTCAAAAACACCAAACTTCACCCTTTCAAATCTGTTCATTTCATTGTGTGTAAATACTAATTGAATTTTTAAAAGATTATCTAAAAGCAGAAATATTACTTATATCTCCGTTTAAAACCATTTAATGGTTTCTTGTTGGTTTTAGGAGAAAGTCTGCAATCCCGAACTAAACTTCTAAGAAGAACCTGCAGAGAATGGCTCCAAAATACCTTTGTGGCATAACTTCAAGTCTCTCTTCTCTTTTCCCTCAATGGCCTGCCAGAATGGCTTTTAGTTTTGTAATGCACATTGTAAGACTTCTGTCCTAAAAACACTTCTCCCAGCTCCAATAACCTGTTACCTTCTTATTGTTTAATCCTATTTCAAATGTTATTCCTCTGGGAAACTTTGCCTGACTTCTAAGACTAAGTGAGGTTCCCTTGATATGTTTTTTTAGCATTAAGAACTTCTCATTTACAGTTCATAATTATTGTAATTAAATTATTATTCGTTTACTATTTGTTTTACCACTTAGACTCTCAGCCCAATTAGAAGAGAGACCACACATTTTTAAAAAATATATTCTTCATTATGGGGTAATGAGAACATATAATCTTATTTTTTAAAATATATTCACAGTATATTTCAATAGCCTAGATTTTGGTTCATGATAAAGACTCCATGAATATATTGTGAAAAATGATGGTACTGAAGAAATACTTGACAGTGTGCTCTGAGGCATGAGTAATGAAAAACAAACATGGGGTCTGGGAGTTGCAGAGAACAAAGCTGCTCTCTGTAACCACTCATGAGATAAGCATTAATAAATAGAAATTGTTGAAATCAAGTGCCTAGAAATGATTCATGCGAGAATTTCCTGGGAAAACAGATGCATTAATTCTTGGAAATCAGAACTATAAACCTGGTAGACAGATGACCAGCAGCTTCTGAAATTATAATTGTGTGGGCAGCAGATGCTTGGGATCTAAACCCCTGGGTTCAAAATGTATAGTGTAAGCATCTGTCATGCAGCAGGAGAGAGCTACAAGAGTAGAAGCAACTAGACATGATCCGATAAGTGCCAGCTGGTCTCCTGTTAATTGTGTAGAATGGGATTAACTTGACGAAAATCGGAAGACCACAATTCACTGTACTATATGTAATTGTTGGACTAGAGAGAGAATAAAATCTGCATTTGGGGAAATTTAGAGTGTTGCTAGAGATTTGGAATGGGGAGAGTGGCAGTTTCCTGAGTGGTAATGGCATGACATCAGCTCAGAGCTATGAGTTTCTCAAAAAATAATAAAATTATCTTATTATCAACTTGAAATGGGATATTATTTATAACTTCAGGAGCAATTGTGGTATTTGCAAGTTTGTAGTCCCCATCATTGACTTTTACTGTTTGTTTGTGAGCACTTTATTATACTTCTGTCTGTTTATAATCAATCTGTTTTTCAGTTGTTTTTATAAATTTGCTTGTTTACTAGTTTTGGTAGGCAAAATAATGTTCTCTCAAAAACATTCAAATCCTAAATCCTGGAACTCATGAATATGTTACTTTACGTGGCAAAGGGGGGTTAAGGTTGCAGATGAAATTAAAGTTGCTAATCAACCAACCTTAAGAAGCGTATCCTGGACTACCAGGTGGAACCAATGTAATCATATGCATAAAGTGGGAAAGGAAAGCAGAAAAGTACATCAAAGTGATGCAGTGTCAGGACAGTTTGACTCACCATTGCTGGCTTTGAAGACAGAGGAAGGAGGCCATGCACCAATGAATGCAGGTGGCCTCTATAATCTGTAAAAGGCAAGGAAATAGATTCTCCCTGAGAGCCTCTGGAAAGAAATGCAGCCCTACCAATACCTTGATTGTAGCCCTGTGAGGCCATCAGACTTTTGACTTACAGAATTATAATAAATTTGTATTGCTTAAGCCACTAAGTTTGATCTAACTTGTTTTGGCAGTAATAAGAAACTAAGAATATATTATAGTATATTCCTGAAAGCCAGAAAACCACTCCTGCATCTGAAATTTGGAGACAATGACAGAGGAGACCTCAGCCTGGCCAAGAAGCTACAGCTGCTCCTTATGAAAGCCCTGCCATTGCCTATGTTTTGGCGTATAAAGCTTGAACATTTCTCTTGGGTCAAGATTATGACTGACTTGGATCAATAAAATCAAAAAATCAATGGAGTTATGAAAACGACTGAGTTTGCACAAGAGTTTACTATTGGCTAGTTTAATTTTTCTAGTGCAATCGCTGATGAACTTTTTCCCAAGTTTTCTTTCATTGTTCCTTTAGTTTTTCCTTCTAACTATCTCAGCACCATGACAATTTTCTAAACACAGTGGAGGAGAAGGAGGACGGGGAGGAAAAGGATGAAGGAAGACAGGAAATAAGTGAAAACGTCACAGCTGGACAGATCCGGCAAAATAAATTGGGTGGAATAAAGTAGTTCTGCTCACGTCTCTACAACAACTGGCTGTGTAATATTTTAAAATTCTATCTAACCCTTCTGTTTCAATTCCAACCTCTGTAGAATAAATATGTTGAATTTGATGAACCCTACAGTTCCTTTTATACTTCATACTTTATTACTTTGTAGTAAAAGAGGAAGTAAAGAGAACATCATGAGATGCCTGTGATATACTTACAAAAATAGGATTTTTCCCAAGAATCTAATACCTCTGCATTCTATTTCTAATTTCAGAGAATGTTTCAAGATCTTATAAAATAAAGAATAGGAAAAATATTTGAACATCGCTTGTTCTATATAATATTACTTCTCCTGTTATTACTATACTGTCTTAATACCTTACTTTTTATAACATTGGAATGTAAGAGGGTAGAACAGTATAAATATACCCTATCCAATCTTATTTCAGGATACAACAGAAACAGTCATTTTTTTTTCATTATGCTAAATTTATTTTTTTAATTAATTTATTTTCTTTATTTCATAATATTATGGGGACACAACCCTTTGGTTATATATATTGCCTATGCACTGCCCAAGGCAGAGCTACAATCATGGACATCCCCCAAACTGTGCACCCCGCACCCATTCGGTGAGAGTTTTCCTATCCCCTCCACCCCCCTCCCACCTGGGAAACAGTCATTTTTGATGATAGTAAAGACTTTGGTGTTTTCAATTAGATTCAGGTTATATGTTGGTAAAGAACCTAGGAGCGACTTCACACCTGCTGAGCCTAGCCTCTTTCCGTCTCAGTTTGTTACCTGCCTTCTTACACAAATGGAGATCATTTAAGCAGATTGAAAACAGTAATTGGGGTACAAGGAATTAGCTAATTAAAAAACAAGTAACACTCCTGCACTGTCACTACCTAAAGCTCATAGGTGCTCTTTTTCCAAACATTTATAGCCACAAGTTAGTATTTCATTTTAGTATATTTCATGCATAGACCTCTTCATATAAATCTAAATTTTGTTTTTGCCCTCCTCAAATTTCTGATACATTCTGTCCTTAGAGATGCATGGTATATCCATAGAGTAAATAAGGATATTCAATTATCTTTAGATTTTGGTTAAGAGAAAGGTTATCCCTAGAAACTGTGAGAATCTAGAAAACTCCTACTAAAAGAGGGGAAAGCATCTAAAGACCAATCAAAATTAGTGCAAAGCCCCCACAGTCTGAGCATTCCAAAGCCCATTACCAGAAGCAATGACAACACAAACCCTAGTCAATATATTACTAATAAATAAAAATATTAACAGCATATTTGGACAGCATAATGAAGGCATTATTAAAAAAAAAACACTTGACTTCCCCTCTATTTTGGGGAGAAATACAAAAACAATAAATTCCATTCACAATGTAATTTGGGTTATTCAATAATTTTTGTAGTTTGGCAGAATCAATATATCAGCCAGTGTTTGAGGGATAAAGAGGAGAGAGGAGCTGGTGATCAAGAATATTAGGATAGGAGAGGGGATGGAGCAAGGTGGCTGAATAGAAACCACCAGTGATTATCCCTCGGCAGGAACACCAAATTCAACTATCCATGCAAGGAAGCACCTTCAAAGAAAGCAAAAATCACAGTACCTGGTTTTAACATTATATCAAGGAAAGAGGCATGGAAAAGGGCAGAAAAGACAATGCATTGCCTACACCATCCCTCCCCATCCCCTGGCAGCTCCGCATCAGTGAGCCAAGTGGGGAGAGAATCTGTGTGCCCAGGGGAAGAAGAGTGAAATGATTATGGGACTTGGCATTGGAACTCAGGCCCTCCCTGTCACGAGGGAACACAGCATAGGGCAAAACTCTGCCAGTGCCCATGGAGGGAGCATTTAGGCCAGCCCTGCCAGAGGGAAGTCCTTTGCACAGAAACCCGAATTACAGCTAGCCCCACCACCAGCTCACTAAAAGTGGCCTAGGGCCTGGAATAAATTTGTAAGGCAATCAGGCCACAGAAGCTGTAGTTTTGGGGCAATTCCTATGGCTGTGCTGGCTTGGAGCCAATGGTCTTGGGGTGCACATGACCCAGTGAGACACCAGCAGTGGTGGCCAAACCAGTGGCTGTGTTACCCTTTCCCCAATTCCTTGCAGTGCACCTCAGGGAGAATCTTCTTCCACTTATGGGAAGAGAAGGGAAGAGTTAAGAATTCTTTGTTTTGCAACTTGGGTACCAGCTCAGCCACAGTAAAAATAAAGTACCAAGCAGACTCCTGAAGCCACTGAGTCTAGAGTGAGAGACATTGCCTGTTAATTCAGGGAATCTCTTTTATCTTACCCAGGTCCATCAACATGGTACCACCAGGAGTCTGCAAGGGTCACAGCATCACTGGGCTTGGGGCACCTCCAGTGTTAAAACAGCTGTAGTGACCAAAGGCTTAGATCACAGCATTCAATTCTGTTTGAACATCTGGAAAGCCTTCTCAAGAAGGACAAGCTCAAACAAGCCCAGACTGTGAGGATTAAAATAAATACCTAACATTTCAATGCACAGACATCAACAAACATCCACAAGCATCAAGGACACGCAGGAAAACATGACCCCACCAAATGAACTTAATAAGGTACCAGTGACCAATCCTGGAGTGATGGAGATATGTGAACTTTCAGACAAAGAATTCAAAATAGCTGTCCTGAAGAAGCTCAGTTAACTTCAAGACAACACAGAGAAAGAATTCAGAACTCCATCAGAGAAAGTTAACAAAGAGATTGAAATAATAAAAAAAGAAAGCAAGCAGAAATTCTGGAGATGAAAAATTCAATTGATAAATTGAGAAATGCATCAGAGTCTCTCAACAGCAGAATTGATCAAGCAGAAGAACGAATTAGTGAGTTTGAAGACAAGCTATTTGAAAATACACAGTCCAAGAGAAAAAAGAAAAAATAATAAAATAGAATGAAATAAAATAGAAGTATGCCTACAAGATCTAGAAAATAGCCTCAAAAGGACAAATCTAAGAGTCACTGGCCTTAAAAAGGAGGGAGAGAGATTGGAGTAGAAAGTTTATTCAAAGAAATAATAACAGAGAACTTTACAAACCTAGAGAAAGATATCAATATTCAGGTACAAGGTCACAGAACACCAAGAAGATTTAACCCAAACAATGCTATCTTAAGGCATTTAATAATCAAGATGCCAAAGGTTATAGATAAAGAAAAGATCCTAAGGGAAGCAAGAAAAAAAATTACATATAAAGGAGCTCCAACACATCTAGCAGCAGAATTCTCAGTGGAAACCTTACAGGCCAGGAGAGGGGGCAGGACATATTCAAAGTACTGAAGGGAAAAAAAAGCCTTAACTCTAGAATATTATATCCTGCAAAAATATCCTTCAAACATGAAGGAGAAATAAAGGCTGTCTCAGACAAACAAGAGCTGAGAGATTTCATCAACACTAGACCTATCCTACAAGTAATGCAAAAAGGAGTTCTTCAATAGGGAAGAAAAGAAAACTAATGTACGATAAGAACTCATTTGAAGGTATACAACTCATGGGTAATGGTAAGTACACAAACACAGAATACTATATTGTTGTATTAAAAATTGAAGTGTATAAACCACTTATATCTTGGGTAGGAAGACTAAATGACAAATCTACCAAAAATAACTACAACAAATTTTTGAGAGATAGATAGTATAAAAAATATAGATGGAAACAAAAAAAAGTTAAAAAGTGATGGGGAGAGATGTAGTCAAAGTGTTAAATTTCTTTTAGATTTTTCTTTGCTTGTTTGTTTGTTTGTAAGCAGAGTTGTCATATGTTTAAAATAATTGATTATAAAATGTTTTTTGCAAGCCTCATGGTAACCTCAAATGAAAAAACCTACAACAGATACACAAAAAATAAAAAGCAAGAAATTAAAACACGCTACCAGAGAAAATCACTTTTTACAAAGGAATACAGGAAGGAAGAAAGAGAGAGAGGACTCCAACACAACCAGAAATCAAACAACAACAGGGCAGTAGTGAGTCCTCACCTATCAATAATGACATTGAACGTGAATGGCCTAAACTCTCTAATCAAAAAACATAGAGTGGCTGAATGGATTACAAAAACACAAGCCAACTATATGTTCTCTACAAGAAACATACTTCACCTATAAACACACACATAGGCTGAAAATAAAGGGATGGAAAAGATATTACATGCAAATGGAAACCAAAAAAGGAGCAGGAGTAGCTATACTTCTATCAGATAAAGTAGATTTCAAGACAAAAACTATAAAAAGAAAGAAGGTCATTATATAATGATAAAGGGGTCTATTCAGCAAGAGGATGTTCTAAATATATGTGTGCCAAACACTGGAGCACATATGTATGTATGTGTGTGTGTGTGTATACATATATGTATAAAGCAAATATTATCAGAGCTAAAAAGAGAGCTAGACTCTAATACAATAATTGTTGGAGACTTCAACACTTCACTTTCAGCACTGGACAGATCATCCAGACAGAAAATCAACAATGAAACACTGGACTTAATCTGCACTGTACACCAAATGGACCTAATAGACATTTAGGGAACATTTCATTCAACAGCTGCAGAATACACATTCTTCTCCTCAGCTCATGGATCATTCTCAAGGATAGGCCATATATTAGGCCAAAAAACAAGTCTCAAAAAGTTTTAAAAAATTGAAATCATATCAAGTATTTCCTTTGACTATAATGGAATAAAACTAGAAATCAATAAAAACTGCTCAAAACAAATGAAAACAAACATACAACATATCAAAACCTATGGGGTCCAGTAAAAACTGTAGTAAGAGGAAAGTTTATAGCAATAAGTACCTACATCAAAAAAGTAGAAGAGTTTCAAATACACAACCTACCAATGCATGTCAAAGAATGAGAAAATCAAGAGCAAACCAAACCCAAAATTATTAGAAGAAAAGAAATAATAAAGATCAAAGCAGAAATAAATGAATTTGAAAAAAATAAATACAAAACTTCAACAAAACAAAAAGTTGGCTTTGTCAAAGATAAATCAAATTGACACACCTTTAGCCAGACTAAGAAGAAAAGACAGAAGACCCAAATAAATAAAATCAGAGATGAAAAAGCAGACATTAGAATGGATACTGTAAAATTCAAAGGAATATTACAGACTACTATTAGCAACTGTATGCCAATAAATTGGAAAACCTAGAAGAAATGAATAAATTCCTAGACACATACAACCTACCAAGATTGAACTAGGAAGAAATCCAAAACCCGAATAAAGCAATAATAGTTAATGAGATAGAAGCTGTAATAAAAATTCTCCCATCAAAGAAGAGCCTAAGACCTGGTAGCTTCACTGCTGAATTCTACCAAGCATTCAAAGAAGAACTAATACCAATCCTACTTAACTATTCCAAAAACTTGAGGAGGAGGGAATACTTACAAACTCATTCTACGAAGCCCGTATCACTCTGATACCAAAACCAAACAAAGACACACACACAAAAAGAAAACTATGGGCCAATATCTCTGACGAACCTATGTTCAAATATCCTTAAGGAAGTACTAGCAAACTGAAATGGACAGCACATTAATATATTCATCATGATCAAGTAGGATTAATTCCAGGGATTCAAAGATGTTTCAACACATGTAAATCAATCAGTCTGATACATCATATCAACAAAATGAAGGACAAAAACAATATGATCATTCCAATTGATGTTGAAAGGCATTTGATGAAATTCATGATCCCTTCATTATAAAAACTCTCAAAAAACTGGGTTTAGTAAGAATTTACCACAACATGATAAAAGCCATGTATGACAGGCCCAAAGCTAGTATTATACTGAACGGGGAAAAAAATGAAAGCCTTTCCTCTAAGATCTGGAACAAGACAAGGATGCTCACTTTCACTACTGTTATTCAACATAGTACTGGAAGTTCTAGCTAGAGCAATCAGACAAGAGAAAGAAATAAAGTGTATCTAAATTGGAAAGGAAGAAGTCAAATTATCATTGTTCTTAGCCTATATGATCTTATATCTATAGAAACCTAAAGACTCCATAAAAAAAAACCTAATAAAATTGGTGAACAAATTCAACAAGGTTGCAGGATACAAAATCAACATACAATAATCAGTAGCATTTCTATATGTCAACAGCAAACAATCTGAAAAATAAACCAAGAAAGTAATCTCATTTACAACAGCTGCCAATAAAATAAAATATCTAGGAATAAACTTAACCAAAGAAGTGAAAGATCTCTGTAATGAAAACTACAAAGCCTTGATGAAAGAAATTGAAAAGGACACACAAAAAAATGGAAAAATATTCCATGCTCATGGATTGGAAGAATCAATATTGTTAAAATGTCCATATTACCTAAAGCAATCTACAGATTCAATACAATCCCCATCAAAATACCAATGGCATTCTTCACAGAAATAGAAAAAATAATCCTAAAATTTATATGGAACTACAAAAGACCCAGAATAGCCAAAGTCATCTTGAGCAAAAAGAACAAAACTGGAGGAATCACATTACCTGACTTCAAATTATACTATGGAGCTACAGTAACCAAAACAGCATGGTACTAGCATAAAAACAGACACATAAACCAATGGAACAGAATAGAGAACCCCCAGATAAATCTACACATCTATGGTGAGATTATCTTTGACAAAACATGCCAAGAACATACAATGGGGAAAGGACAGTCTCTTCAATAAATGGTGCTGGGAAAACTGGATATCCATATTTAGAAGAATGAAATTAGACCCTTATCTCTTGCCATACAAAAATCAAATCAAAATGGATTAAAGACTTAAATCTAAAACCTGAAACTATGAAATTACTAAAAGAAAACACTGGAGAACACTTCAAGACATTTGTCTGGGCAAGGACTTCTTGATTAACACCCCTAAAGCACAGGCAACCAAAGCAAAATTGGACAAATGGGACCACATCAAGCTAAAAAGCTTCTGCACAGTAAAGGAAACAATCAACAAAGGGAAGAGACAACCCACAGAATGGGAGAAAATATTTGCAAACTACCTGTCTGACAAGGGAGTAGAAACTATTAATAGAATATATAAGTAGCTCTGAAAACTCCACAGGGAAAAATCAAATGATCCAATTAAAAAGGAGCAAAAGATCTGAATAGACATTTCTCAAAGAAGATATGAAAATGGCCAACAAGTATATGAAATATGCTTAACATCATTAGTCATCAGAGAAATACAAATCAAAACTACAATGAGATATTATCTTACCCTAGTTAAAATGGCTTTTATCCAAAAGACAGGCAATAAGAAGCATTGGCAAGGATGTGGAGAAAGGGGAACCCTTGAACACTGTTGGTAGGAATGTGAATTAGTGCAACCACTATGGAGAACAGTATGGATTTTCCTCAATAAACTAAAAATAAAACTACTATGTGACCCAGCAATCTCACTGCTAGGTCCATATCTAAAGGAGGTGAATTCAGTATATCAAAAAGATATTCTCGCTCCCATGTTTACTGCAGCACTATTCACAATAGCCAAGATTGGAATCAACCTAAGTGTCCATCAATGGATAAATGGATAAAGAAATTGTGGTACATATACACAATGGAATATTGCATAGCCATAAAAAGAATAAAATCCTGTCATTTGCAACAACATGGAAGGAACTGGAGAACATTATATTAAACAAGATAAGCTAAGCAGAGAAAGACAAATTTCCCATGTTCTCACTTGTATGTGGGAGCTAAATATTAAAAACAATTGATATTGTGGTAATGATAATTACCAGAAGCTAGGAAAGGTAGCGGGAAGGAGGAATTACAGTGGGGATGGTTAATGGGTATAAAAATATTGTTAGACAGAATGAACAATATTAGATAGCACAACAAAGTGACTATTATCAACAATAAGTTAGGGTATGCTTTAAAATACCTAAAAGAGTGGAATTTGAATGTTCCCAACACAAAGAAATGATAAATGCCTGAGGAGAGGGATACCAAAATTACCCTGATTTGATTAATTCACATTGTATGCCTATATCAATCATCACATGTACCCTATAAATACATACAATTATTATGTACCCATAGTAATTAAAAATTTAAAAAAATTTTAAAAAGAAAATTAGGATACTTCTTAATGTAAGCAATTAATTGGTGATCTTACTACAGAATCTGCATTGCTCAAACTGGTTTGGCCAATCAACACATTAGTCGGTAGAAACCAAATCTACAGAATGGCCAATAACAAGGTGAATGGAAATGCCTCTAAGGAAAATAGATTGGGTGTCAGAATCTGGATCTATAACCCACAGAAGGGAAGCCATGGGCCCTATAATCCAGGGACCTGAATGAAGCCATTGGATTGACAGCCCAGGGAGTAGAAGCTCCTTGATCCATAGCCCAGGGAGCGGCAGCTGCTGTATCCAAAGCCCAGAGACACAGAGGAAGTCGTCTGGCAGGGACTGCAGAGTGTGGAGGGCCTTGTGTGGTAGTAGGACATCCAGCAGGGGCTGGACACCACATAGGACGTCTGGCAGCTGGTGGGCTCACAGCAGGTCTCCTGACAGCCACTGTAGTGAGAGGAACCCAGCTGGCAGGTGCTGGGAGAGCAGAGGTTAGTGCTGTAGAACAGGTTGCTGGGATAGGAAGAGCCACAGAAGAAGCCTGGGCAGGGCAGGTAGGCTTCAAGGGAGCAGGAGAAGTTTCCAGAACCAAAGTTGTAGGATATGTTGACATGATATGTGAGTTCAGCTGACTGTAACAGAAGATACGAATTTTAATGTCACCTTCTGGACATGGCATTTGTATACTCTCAGCAATAGGTGTGGTACCCAACAGGATCATCTTTTACATATTTGTGCTCCCTCATTTACACATGTGCAACTCAGTAATCTCTGTAATTGCATTCAAATAGTTTTCCACTTACTATATTTATAGATGCTATAATTTTGGTGTTACAGCACAAAGCCAATGAACTCCTCCTATGTCAGAAATGCTATGACTGTTTTACACTAATGCTTATTCTGTCATGTCTAAGAAAGCCTCTCCTTTTCCTTTTGGCATAATTTTCATGTGTCTTGTTACTGTCTGTCATGGGCAAATACTTTTCTCTAAATGGTGGGTAATGAGATAAAGTTACCTTTCCTTTTTGTCAATGAATCAAAGACACAACTTTGGCCTTAATGAGGGACCTACTAAAAATCAACCCTACTTGTCACCATCCCCTCTCATACTACAAAATTATTGCTCATCTATTACATACTATGACCCAATGCGTCTCACATACAACATAGAGGGAAAAATATGAGCCAAGACCAATTGAAAAACTTGTGTTCAATAACCTAAGTTCATTTCTATGACCACAGAGAAACCTGAACAACTATTTGGAGACATGGTGACAGCAAGGGACAGAAATGAGACAGAGTCACAAGTGAAAACCATTTTGGGGCCTTATGGAAAGAATCAAAATGGTAAACACTATTGAGATGAGAAAAAGAAATATTTGAGTTTTGGATGCAACGTATCTGATATGAGGCCTGGAACCCTAACAAGTTCTCATCGGTCTGTGTGGCAGCCTAAGGAATTTACTTCTCAGACTAGAGTCAGGCCCCTTGAGATTTTAGTACCCTGGTATTTTTTAAGTGACTGAAATAATGTAAAATTTGACTAGGCCCTTGTTTGCTTGCACATGTTAACTGCTAGTTTCTTACCCTGAACCCCTTTGTCCCACAGTAATTATTAACTAATGGTGTGCTGTTTCTTTGTCAAGCAGGAGGCGATAACTCCAGGGTCACAAGGAAGATGTATGAGTTTGTTCTGCAGAAAGAATGAATGTCCTTGAAAAAGTTGTGACGAGCTTCCCATGCCAAGAAGTCTGGTTACTCAAGGTGTAAACTGAAACTAAAAGACTTCCCCCTTCAGTTCCCTGAAATACCATATCTCTTACTTCCTAACCACATAAAATCTTCCCACTTCATCTCTTTGTTAAGACAAATCTGAGAGATTTTCCTCTGCTGTCTTCTCACTTTGGCCAAATCGAGTAAATCTTTCTCTGTCCTCAAACACTGGTCTCACAGGTTTGACTTTAACTACCCATTGGGTACAGGAGCCTAAATTCAAAGTCCTACAGGATCTTAAGCTACAGGAGGTTTAATTAATCAATGGCCCTGCCTGCTGTGGTCTAACGCTGCATTTGTGCAAGCCTTGCTTTCTGTGGGCTGCTCCCAGGCAATGGCCAAGCACAGTGGAGACATAAGGATTTCCAGGAGACATGGGGTTCCTCTGACGGCTGACTCTGACGCAGGATTCCCCTGACAGCCTTAAGTAACTACCCTCAGTCTGCACAAGTATCGGGCGCTCCTGTCTTTTTCTCCTCCACTTGGGTCAGACCCATGTCCCAGTCTGACAACTCACCCAGCCTTCTCTCAGGGGAGATTCTGAAAAGACAAAAAATGCAGGAAGTCTGAAAATATTAAATTTTGTTTTATACTTTTTTTTAAATTAAAAGAATTTGTTGGTGGATAGCAAAGAATTCAGAGTGAACACTTTGTCTTGAGCATGCCAACCAGGGTTAAAAAATTATTTCAGTTGTTTAATGATTTGGAAAAAAAAACAAAAAGTTTTGAGTTTAGCTTTGGAACTTATGCGCAGATTGTCCCTGGGTAATGTCTGCTAAAGCCCCTGTTTCCTCCATCTGCACTTAGTTTCACCAGGTCTATATTATGCTCCTCATTATATTTTCACATGTGAGTTGATGCTTTTTATCAATACTGGTAAACTATTAACCATAATCTCTTCAAATATTGTTTCTGCTCCATTTCCCCCTCCCTCTTTTTCTTAGATTTGAGTTATAAGTAAGCGATACTTTTTTTCCCCCCACTGGGTTACATATACCTGTTATACTCTTTTCTCTATTTTCCAACTTCATGTCTCTTTGTCGTTTAGTTTGGGAATTTCCATCTCCCATCTTCCAATTCACTAATTGTCTGTGCAGCTATGTTTAGTCACTCGTTAAAACCAGTCCCTTAAGTTTTTCAAATCAGTTATGATATTATAAATATCTAAAATTTTGTTTAGATTCTATTGTATGTTTTTCAGTTTTCTGCCCAAATTCTCAATCTTATCTTTAATTCTTAAAATACAATTATTCCTGAATAATAATGCCTTCCTACTTCCTATTGGTAAATTCTTCACATAAGTATTTCAATGTCTGATTATGACATGTGCATTATAAGGATCCTGTGATTCAGATTCTATATTCTGCTATTTGTGTGTGTGTATATTTCAGTCTTATTTTCTCGTATTCTTCCTGTGTTTTGAAAGAATAGTAGATATTTCATATGAAAAAAACTGGATGATTTCATCGTACTCCAGAGAGGATTTCCTTATATTTTTGGCAGGCTGCTAGGACAAGGACAAAAGCATCCTAGGTTATTTTAATCCAATCAGGGACTTTTAAACCTGGGCTTCAGTACTTATAAGAAGCTGTCTATTAGCAATTCTATTTTACTTCTAAGAATTGGCTCTTCCAAGCTCTGGGATAGTTCCCAGAACCCTAACTCTTTTGTTTTTATTTTTTGAGCATTAATTTGTCATGTGACTAACTCTTTGATAGGGTCCTGAATTCCAATTTTGTTTCTCTACCTGTGTGAGCTTGTGGAGATTCACTAAGCCTCTTAAAGACCACTTTCAAAATCAGCATAAAACTTTCAGGGGACAGAAACTCCAAGTGCAAGTTCATTTATCTTGACTTCAGTTCCGGCTCTTACAGCATCTGGTGAATCCGCAATGCTTTGGTAGTTCTCTGAAGTTTTCAAACATTATATATATATATATATATTTTTCCCTCCAGCTTTTGTATTCTCATTAAGAGGAATTGTTCAATATTTTAAGTGAGGGCAATCATTCAAAGTCTGTTACAGTAGTTTAAGCAGTAGTGGGTGACACCTACCAAAATTCAGAAAATTCAAATGCTGCAGTTGTGGGTGTCCAGCCTGTCTTTGTAACCCTGTCTGCCATTTCTACACCACATACACCTGCTTTACTCTGTGTCACAAGATAGCCTAAAATCGCCATATGCCTTCACACTTCCCTGCTTTTTCCATTCTATTTTATCCTTGCAGACATTCTATTGTTCCTTTCCATATTTATAGTATGTATGCTTTTCAAAGAGGCACCCCACCCCCAATAGCAGCTGTCAACTCCCTGCCCATGTCTCATGGGTAATCATCTATACACCCTGAAGACTGATTACTGGGGTCATCTGCAAAACTCTGCTCAAGGACTTTTTTACTTGAGAGAGTAAAAAAGAGAGTGCTGAGCCCCTGTGTAAGGAAATGCTCCACTAGAATTGACCTCCAGTTGCCTAGAGTGGTAACTAGCTTAGCAATGCAGTCTGTTTTACCTTCCTTTTATTCCCTGCCACATTTTCCTACTCACTATAGGTATTTGCTGTGATTGCCTCCCAAGTAAACACCTTGTATTTAAATCCATGATTTCAACTATTGTTTGATTTATTTTAAAAATCACATACTTGGAAGCCTCACAAATAGGTTTATTGGGAAACCTTCAATGTTTCTCCACCTTATAAAATTTTAATAAAAAGATCCCAAGGGAAAAATATCAAGACTATATTACAGGGATAAATGTGCTTTAATATTGCATGCAGTACCTTTAAGAAAAGCAGCCAAGATAGCTTTTTCCAATGAATGCATTTTTGAGAATACAGGATTCAAATGCCCTATAACTTATGTTGGATAAAAAAAAGAACATATTTTGTGGCTAATAATTAGTAATACATAATGATTAATGAGAATCATAATATAAGAAGTATTGAGGTTCTGTAGCTGATTAGTGAAAGCAAGATCCCTAGCGTGTTAGTAACAAGTTGACTGATAATTTTAGAAGGTGCCAAAATTTTTAACTTTCAACCCTGGATGAGATTCTGTTGGAAGCACATCTCAAATACCAAAAAACCATTTCATCCATAGTCCAATGACGTGAATCTACAAAGGATCAGAAGCTTCTAGATGCACAGCCCTGAGTGATAAATTTTATGTGATAGATCCCAATTTTTAATTGCTGATAAATAATTCAGTTAAAAAAGGACAATGATGGGGGTCTATATCATACAGAACAAATAATACAATCTCTGAGATTAATTTAGTCCAATTGGGGCATTTACAAGTTCTTCTTAAACTTATATCAAATTAATGGAGATAACATTTTAGAGACTTAGAGGCAAAGGGAAGAGAAGAATATTTCTTTTCACATTAATTGGCTAAGAGAAGAATTCTTGAGCAAGGAGTCTGGAGCAACCGAAGACAAACATTTAGTAAATTTACTAAATCCCCCAATTTCATCTGATAAATTCATGTTCCCTGTTTAACTCTTAAGTTTTGTTTTCAAGATTATTTTAAAGAGTTATGTTTGAAGCAAAAAAATGGGGAAGGAATAGAGTCCACAATATTTATCAATAGGACACTTAACTTACTTGCTAAGGCACAAAGTGAGGAGAAATGAATTCTGGTGTAGACAAACAGGAAATCAAAACTCACTGAATTTGAATTGGGTGTATTTGCTTTTTTCCTCATTCTCCTTCCTTCTAGAAGGTCTAGATCAAGTTATTAACATTGCCACACATTTTAACTGATAAAATTTTATATCTTTAACATTACTGTTGTAAGTTTATTATATCTTATTAGAAAATAAAATAAGACAATATTGCCATCAGCCATGACAGTGCATACACTTCCTTGGGTCCTGAATATAATTTAACTAGTTGTGTTTCAACACAGAATATTTTGTGAATGAACTTAGTGGCTGGTTGTACTGTAAGAATATGACAAATCTATCAAACTTGTATTTTCAACACGGAATCCATAGTTCAGCAGAGGCAAACAAACAAGCAAACAATAAATAAAATATAATACATCAAAAAAGAAAAACAAATGATAAAATCAAGCAAGCACAGAAAAAACAGGGAAGAAAATGGGAGCAAGTAGGACGGAGAAACAGAAAATAAGAGAGAAACATCCACACACCCTGCAAAGGAAAAGCGAACTGGGAAAGAAAGAAACTTCACGTTTAGGCAGAAAAATACACGATGACACCTGGCTCTGCAAGTGGCAGAAAGTCACTGAAAACCTATACTGTGAAAAGCTCTGGATAATTATAAATGTAGATGATGAAAAGGACAAAAGACCAAAATTCATAAAATATGCTCCTTTCAAAAAATTTTAATTATAGAGACATTGGGACAAGGCACTCCATAGTTTAAGAGTGTAGTAGAAAAAAATAATCTGAGCTCCCTGAGTCTTCTCTTTCTTTCTCTTCCAATTGTTCCCTTTCCTCATCAGAACAGCCCTTGGCTCTTCGGCTATGGAGAGGGAAGTTCAGATTGATCTTCCCTGTGACTCTGTTTCAATTGCACCCTTTTTGGTTACCTTGACTTTAAAAGCACATTAAGGTCTCCTTCAATTTCTAGCCATCTCTTTCATGGTCTCTTTGCTTTATTTGTTTTTGATCTATCTTCACTGGATGTGAGACACATTGTGTAACTGTAGTACTTGGTGTATTAGTTTTCTGTTGCTGCCAGAACTAATCACCACAAAGTAATTTCAGCATATGGGAATAAATGGTGATAAGGTGCAGAGTTTTCATGAAGGCTCCCCTCCAGGTAGAAACTAATCCATTGCACCAGAAGGAAATTAATGTTACCTCATTTCCCACTCTTAGGGAAGCCTCCACAAGCAAAGCCAGATGTGGATATACAGGAAACAGAGACAGGTAGCATAAGCCAGAGGAAAGGGAAGAGCTTCACTTGCCATGATGAGATAGGCATTAATGTAAAACAGTCATACCATTGCTGACATAGGAGGAGTTCATTGGCTTTGTGCTGTAACACCAAAATTATAGCATCCATAAATACAATATGTGGAAAACTATTTGAATGCAATTACAGAGAAGATTACTGAGTTGGACATAGGTAAGTGAGGGAGAACAAAAATGTAAAGAATGACCCTGTTGGTCACCACACCTATTGCTGAGAGTATATAAATGCCATGTCCAGATGATGGCATTAAACTCAGAATCTTCTGAATTACGCTCAGCTGAACTCACATCTGCCATCAACATGCCCGACAGCTGCTGTTCTGGAAACTTCTCCTCCTGCTCTGTTGGGGGCTACTTGCGCTACCCAAGCTCCTCCTGTGGCTCTTCCTACCCCAGCAACCTGGTCTACCGCACTGACCTCTGTTCTTCCAGCACCTGCCAGTTGGGCTCCTCTCTCTACAGTGGCTGTCAAGAGACCTGCTGTGAGCCCACCAGCTGCAAGACATCCTGTGTGGTGTCCAGCCCTTGCCAGATGTCCTGCTACCGCCCAAGGACCTCCACACTCTGTAGTCCCTGCCAGACGACTTACTCTGGGTCTCTGGGCTTTGGGTCCAGCAGCTGCCGCTCCCTGGGCTATGGATCAAGGAGCTGCTACTCCCTGGGCTGTGGATCCAGTGGCTTCAGACCCCTGAGTTATGGAGGCTGTGGCTTCCCTTCCTTAGGCTGTGGATATGGATTCTGCCGCCCAACCTACTTGTCTTTTAGGAGCTGCCAGTCTTCTTGTTACAGACCAACCTGTGGATCTGGCTTTTATCGATTCACTTGCTAAGTTCCTAGATCTTTTTGAGTATTGAGATCAAAGTGTATACTCAGTGCAGTTATTGTTTTCCTTCTCGCTCATTAGCACTACCCTTTTATTCTTTCATCACCAGCTTCTTGCATCACCAACTTATGGCAAACTCTGAAATTAATGAGTAACCTAACATTATGTCCTAATATCTGTACTCTTGATAGACTATATGCCATTTGATTGTCCTCCAAGAGCTATTGCAAATGAAAATTTTCATCTAATAAATTTATTTGATCTGGTACCCAAATATATTATTCACATTACTGTCATTATTATTTTTCTTGTAGGTTTTGTATCCAGTAATTTGGGGGATTAAAGTAAAAATGAATATGACTAAGTAACTGGATTTGGGGCACATATAATTTGATAGATTTGGGAAAATTTCTGTTGACATTGGGTATGTTTGCTATCGGGAGTAATCATTTCTTGGAAGACCATAGTTGGCACTTGCAGACTTGTCTCAACAACAGTGAGAATTGTGTAAGACTGGGGGACATGCGTTTCTGCTGATATAGGAAAATCAAGAAAGAAATTAATACATAAACTAGAAATGCAGACAACAAGAATAGCATGTAATTTATAAGGTGACTTGTATACTTAGACAAAAACATACCCAAAAGTCTAGTATCTGAGTGTGGATTTTAAGCCAAGAAAAAAATGAGCCATAAGCAACTCCTAGGACAGACACTTTGCTCCTCGTTAGTTGGCGTAAGTGTCAGGATCCCCTGCCTCCCACAAGTCGGGTAGCCCTGAGCCTCACCTGCGAACATGTGTAAAAAGAATCACAATAATTTTAGGTGGGAATAACTGGGTTCAGGAGGTGTGGGTAACTTCCTGAAGCTTCTCCAAGGTTCAACTTCAATCAAGCTGAGAACAACACACCTGAGCAGTGTTGAACAAACATTTATATTCATTAGTCTTATCTGGATCCTCTTTTCCCCCAAAGCACAGCTAAAGTCAAAGGCTTGTGTGCAGACAAATTTTTGGCACAAGATCCCAGGAAGCAAGTATGAGAGACCATAGACGGATAAAGAATCAAAGAGGAAAATCTCATGAAAGGGTATATTTTTGAGTTGGTTTTATGACGAGCAACTTGGCTGCAGTACTGCAAGGACTTTTTAGTAGCATATACAATGACTCTCAGAATTGTCCACCTCAGTATCAGATTGACAGGGAGAAGCATTTATCCATCAGCTTCTATTTCCATAGGATGAACAGTGTCCTAGATGTATAATTTCCTGGAACCTCATAATTGTGCAAGGGAGGAATCACAGTGAGATCCTTCTGTGTTACTAGTTGTGACCTTGCAGAAGCCCATGTACAGTAAAATAATGTTGCATATTCTTGAGGGGAGATGCTGTCCATGCAAAGGGGGTTGAAACCTACATGAAATTGTTTGTCATAGCTATGCCTGGGATTGTTGGTTAGAGTATTCTATGTGGGAAGGCACAAGGAAATATCAGCTATACCATTTTCATTTACTATTCAAACATCCCTGTGAGAAAGGCAAACACTATATATTATAGACCCTTTCAGACATGGGGGAATGGAGACACAAAAGGATTTGAAACTTGCCAAAGTTTATAGATCAAAGATCATTCTAGTCGAATTTGGTCTCTTGAATTAATCTTGTTTTGTTGCTCTTTCCTGATTTTTTTCTATCTTTTTATTTTTTAATATACAATTCCTAGTTTAAGTAAAGAGTCCTTAGGATTGCTGGTATTACAGAAATTGCTCCATCTGAATAGACTTAATCTACTATTGGACTTATTTCATTAGCCTCATGAGTAGTATCTATAACAAAGAGTAAAAATAAAAATAAATTTAGAGTTTAGGGGAAGAACTCTGAAGAATGTGAACTAATTTATATTAAAAAACATCTGTATTAACTTTTTTTTTTTTTTGGTGCATCTTCAAACTCCTGGGCTCAAGCAATCCTCCTGCCTCAGCCTCCCAAGTAGCTAGGACAACAGTTACACACCACCACACATGGTTAATTTTTAAAATTTTTTGTAGAGATGGGATCCTGTTATGTCGTCCAGGCTGTTCTCAAATTCCTGGCTCAAGTAATCCTCCCACCTCGACTTCCCAAAGGGCTGGGATTACTGGGGCGGGGGGGGCCACTACGCCCAGCCTGTATTAACTATTATACCAAATAACAGATTGATAGAAAAATATTTGGTGGCATCTCAGGCAAAAATTGTTAGAAACTCTGAGTGCTATTACAAAAATTATGTTATTCATTTTAATTATCATTATTAGTGTCACTTAGCTTATTCAGATCTAGGATTCAAAATGATAGATATAAAGTGCTTCCTTTAATAATACTGAATAATATGAGCAAGAATAATGAAATTGCCAAAATCTTGTGACGTTTCACTAACACCGTAAATGGGATTCTTATTTTGGTGAGTCAGATTGAAGGAGAGTAGAGCCAATCAGAGTGAACTCCTGGAAAAGTTCTAAAGTAAAGTAGTTCATAGGATGCAGAAGTAGTATGGGATTTAGAAAAAAAGATTGAGAAGCTAGCATAAAAGAATATATAGCTCAAGCAAGAAACGTAAGAAAAATCTTTGCATGTGCTTTGCAACATCATAATGACTTGACAACATTAATAATGACTTGAGATGGCTCAAATATAAAACAACACATGAAGGTGAAAGTGGTGATTGATAAGATAAGGAAAAATATTGATTGCCAACATAATTTAGAGTACATACAAAATATTTTAATTATTTTTACATTACAGATTCCACTTTTATTGGCAGAATATTACAGATTGTTTGGATGCAAAATTGAGTTATGTATTTACCACAATTAAAAATGAATTTCTTCTCTATAGGATTCTTTATTGTCTTCACCATGATGTTGTCCTTTATCCAAATTTGTGCTTTTTATTATTACTGAGACAACAAATAATTTTATCTTCAATGTTGAACTTTTTAAATGATTTTACATTAACATTATCAAACAGAACATTATGAACTGTCCATGGCTTTACTTGGATTTTTTGGGCTGGATGAAGAAATCAAACCATTAGTGGAATTAATTCATTTTCTTTTTGAAGTATTTGACAATACTGATATAAAACTGAGTTCATTTAATCTTTAGCAATGTTTTTCTTCTGCTAATGGAAGGGCATATTACTAACTATCATTTCAATTTTTTTGTTCATGCACAAGAAAACTTAGGGCTTAATATGAGTGAAAAAGATTTAAAACAATTATTTGACCTAAATGAAAATGTATGCATCAGAGGGATACATTGACATATCTTTTGCAACTGCTAATGATAAATAATCATATTGGAGACAGTCTTCTTAAAAATTTTGCTGTCTTTTGAAGAAGATACTGATATTTCTTCAGTAAAATTACGTCTTTTATTTTTCATGTGGTCAATGGATATCACCTACCCTCATGTTTAAAAAAAGTCATCAAATTGTTGTACAAGTTATGTACTCATCATCAGCTTGCTTTAGTAGTAGAAATTCAGAACTTATCTTTTAATTCGTAAAAAAACAAACTTTTATTTTTCGCTTATTTTTCCTAAAAGGATTTTTTAAGAACAGAATTTGTTTTTACTAAACAATAAAATAAATAGTTGTAGATTTAAACAATACAATACGTGGACAAACTAGTATAGTGATAGCATTTAAATTATTCTCTATATGCTCTGTGGCAGCCTCAATTTCATGCCCATACTTCATGTACACCTAAGCAGTAATTCTCAAATTTCCCACTAACTCCCCTACTGTTGGCTTGGTGGATATTGCTACATCTTGCAGGCTGTGCAACACGCCATAGCACCACTGGCTAGGTTACAACAACAAATGACCCTCCACCAAGATTTGGACATGTAGGCTCTCCTATTGCTTGTATCTGAGTGTAATTTGTTTATCAAGTGATCTCTCGGCATGCTGTCTTTGATGGAAAAGCGATAGTTCTATTTTATTCAGAAATAGTAAGAAACAGAGGGATATCTTTGTCTTCTTTCAGATTTAACAAAATTAGATGAAAAACTCTATTCACTGTACATGCAACATATTCTCTACTAGATGAAACCATGGCAAAAGCAAACTGGGGCTCTCCTAAACCAATCATCACTTATGTTAATAAAATTATTACTGATTATAAACAAGAAAGTAAAAAATATGAGACAATTGCCAAATGGGACTGGACTGTGAGACAAAAAGGAATAAAACAAGATATATGGTCACCGTGGGGTTAAGGATCTAGGTTATCTGTATCTTTAATAATGTTGTTCTTAAATGATGAAACATTTGGGGCATAACTGTTGATTCAAGCATTATCAACTGCCTGAATATTTAGCTGAATCCTATGACGAGAGAATATTTGCATTGGTTTTGAACATTGTTTTTCAAACAAATGCTATCACCCAAACAACTCAAAAAATGAGCAAATTGGGAATTCATCAAATTTATATAACTGATTATATAAAAAATATTGGTGCTACTTGCTAATAAATGCTGAAATATGTTAGAGATATCATTTACAGACTTGATTTCTTAGCAGGCAATAAGGCTGGGGGAACTGGAGCCCTCACCAAATCTAACTCACTAGCTAACATCACACTTCTTCCTGGATATCCTCACTCCAGATTCTCATATATATTAGAATACATTTTATAAGAGTAACCATTCTTCCAAAATTATGTGATCTGCAAAAATCAACTCACAATGGATAACAGACTTAAACCTAAGACGTGAAACCATAGGAATTCTAGAAGAAAACGTTGGAAAAACTTATAGACATTGGCCTAAGCAAAGAATTTATGAAGAAGACCCCCAAAGCAATCACAGCAGCAACAAAAATAAATAAATGGGACCTGATCAAATTAAAAAGCTTCTGCACAGCCAAAGAAACTATCACTAGAGCGAACAGACAACCTACAGAATGGGAGAAAATATTTGTATGCTACACATCTGATAAAGGGCTGATAACAAGAATCTATACAGAACTTAGGAAAATCAAGAAGAAAAAATTTTAAAAACCCATTAAAAAGTGGGCAAAGAACATGAACAGAAACTTTTCAAAAGAAGACAGAATAATGGCTAGCAAACATATAAAAAATTGCTCAACGTCTCTAAACATCAGGGAAATGCAAATCAAAACCACAATGAGATATCACTTAACTCCAGTGAGATTGGCTTATATCAAAAAGTCCCAAAACAACAAATGTTGGCGGGGATACAGAGAAATAGGAACACTCATACACTGCTGGTAGGACTGCAAATTAGTACAACCTCTATGGAAAGCAATATGGAGATACCTCAAAGAACTAAAAGTAGAACTACCATTTCATCCAGCAATCCCACTACTGGGTATTTACCCAAAGGAAAAAAATACATTCTATAATAAAGACATGTGCACTCAAATGTTTATAGAAGCACAATTTACAATTGCAAAGATGTGGAAGCAACCCAGGTGCCCATCAATACATGAGCGGATTAATAAAATGTGGTATATGTATAGCATGACGTATTACCCAGCAATAAAAAACAACAGTGAATTAACACATCTGGTATTATCCTGGATGGAGCTAGAGCCCATTCTTCAAAGCGAAGTATCACAAGAATGGAAAAACAAGCACCACTGGTACTTACCATCAAATTGGTACTAACTGATCAATATTTATGTCACACACGGAAATCTTATTCATCAGGGTTCGGGCAGTTGGGAGGGGGTGGAGGGGATGGGAAAACTCTCACCTAATGGGTGTGGGGTGCACAGTTTGGGGGATGTCCACCATTGTAGCTCTGACTTGGGCAGTGCATAGGCAATATATATAAAGGGTTGTACCCCCATAATATTCTGAAATTTAAAAAAAACAAAATTATGTGATCTAGTCAATTTGCTATTCATTGCAAATTATAATTATTTTACATAAAACATTGAATTTTCTTACTACCTATGGAAAAAAACAGCCACAGTTATGAGTTTTAGTCTTAAGAATTTGTACTCTTTGGTTTACCATGTAAGGTATTAATGGTGAAGTAAATATGAAAGATAAAAAATTTTCTGCCAGATCAAAAAGAAAATTGGACAATTTTACTCTTCAAAGTTAAACATTTTAGTTGTCTGTGATATCTCCATACTTCTTTCCATAGAGTACTAGTTTGCAGTCCCACCAACAGTGTATGAGTGTTCCTATCTTTCTACATCCATGCCAGCATTTGTTGTTTTGGGACTTTTTGAAAAAAGCCATTCTCACTGGAGTTAAGTGATATCTCATTGTGGTTTTGATTTGCATTTCCCTGGTGATTAGAGACGTTGAGCATTTTTTCATGTGTTTGTTGGCTACCATTTGATCCAGCAATCCCACTACTGAGTATTTACCCAAAGGAAAAAAAGACATTCTATAGAAAAAGACATCTCAAATGTTTATAGCAGCACTATTCACAATTGCAAAGATGTGGAAGCAACCCCAGTGCCATCAATACATGAGCGGATTAATAAAACGTGGTATATTAATAAAACGTAGTACCATGGTGTACTATTCAGCCGTAAAAAATGGTGAACCAATACCTCTTGTATTAACCTGGATGGAACTGGCTGTTATTCTTCTAAGTGAAGTATCACAAGAATAGAAAAACAAACACCTCATGTATTCACCATTAAATTGGAACTAATTGATCAACACTTATGTGCACATATGGAAATAACATTCATTGGAAATCAAGGAGGAGGGAAGGGGGAGGAGAGGATGAGTGAATGCACACCTAATAGAGACAATGCACATTATCTGGGGGATGGGCATACTTACAGCTTTTACTCAAACAGTACAAAAGCAATTTATGTAACCAAAATGTTGGTACCACTGTAATATTCTGAAATTAAAAAAAAAAAACAGATAGTGATCTTTTAAAATGAACACATTTTGGAGAAATATTTGATTTTACTAACGTTTTATAATTGAATATCATAATAGAAACATAATTAAAATGAGCAGAATCACCCCCCTAAGAAAAGTTGAAAAATTTTAAATAAGTACAAGATGCAGAAAAACCCAGCCAGATACTTAAAAGTAGTTATGAAGACAAAAAGTAAACAAAAAATATGAAAGCAGATATGCAGATGTCGTGTAACTTTTTAATTTAAACTTATAACATTTTCCACTTTGTAAAAGTTAAAACAATTGCACTTGGGGAAATTAATAGGAGATGCATTAAGAAAGAAGTATGCTTCATTATTGCATGTCTGTATGATTATAAGAAAGTAGTTTTGGCATCTTTCTCCAATGAATATATTGTCCAGTTACTGGAATTCGAATTATACCTATGATGGGTAATAGTAGAAGTCAAATTTGTAGCACAGTGATAGGAAAGGAGATCAATAGATAGTATGGATCTTGATATAGTAGGTATTGTATTTACATTTCTGGTTCTTCAAACATATACTCAGTAGAAGCCAGATCCACAGGCTGGTTGGTAAGAAGCAGACTGGCAGCTTCTTGAAGAGAAGTAGGTTGGGCCATAAAAGTTGGATCTATAATTTAAGGATGAGAAAGTGTTGGGGCCACAACCAACCGATTGGAAACCACTGGATCCAAAGCCCAAAGATAGGGAGCCACAACCAAATGATTGAAAGCCCCTGGCGCCAAAGCCAAGAGATCGAGAGTAAGTCGTCTGGCAGGGACTGCAGAGTGTGGAGGTCCTTGGGCGGTAGCAGGACGTCTGGCAGGGGCTGGACACCACATAGGACGTCTGGCAGCTGGTAGGCTCACAGCAGGTCTCCTGACAGCCACTGTAGAGAGAGGAGCCCAGCTGGTAGGTGCTGGGAGAGCAGAGGTTAGTGCTGTAGACCAAGTTGCTTGGGTAGGAGAAGTAGTCACAGGAGGTGCCTGGGTAGCGCAGGTAGCCCCCAAAGGAGCAGGAGGAGAAGTTTCCAGAGCAGCAGTTGTAGGACATGTTGACAGGAGATGTGACTTACAATAATAAGGTTCTGAGTTTGAATGTCACTTCTTGGACTGGGGCATTTATATACCCTTATCATTGGGTGTGTCATTCACATGGCACATAAAAAACAGGTTACCTGCCGCTTTTAAATGAATTGAAAAGATCATCACAGGCAGACATATGTAGTTTTTGTGGTTTTACAACTGGAAAATGCAGTAATGTTTGTGTGTTGAAATTCAGGTAATAATGTTGAATCTTCAAAGCTATTAATCATCTTCCCTTACCAAAGGTCACCCTGCAGATCATTCAGAGAACTACTTTAGAGGTAGACAGTGTCTGGGCTGAGGGAAGCTGGCTTAATTAAAAGTAATTGATACCCCTTTCACAATCTGTCTCAAAAGTGTTGCCATCTGGCTAGCAAAGTTGCCAGTTAACCAATCTATTCATAGTCATTTCTTTTAAACAAAAGCATACATTGATTGTCATCGAAAAGTGGCAAGCTAACTTAATGAATAGTGTCATCAGAAAGCAGCAATGATGATATGCAAGATGTATTAGGTTTTTTTAATTAAAATCTGACCACAACTTGAATGGCTTCAGTGAAATATTAACTGAGAGATTCCCTTATATCTCATGTTCCTGCTTAAAACTGTATGCAGACTACTAGCAGCCAATCTTAGCTTTTGTTTCTTTTTGTGTGTGTGTTTACTGTTGAGTTAAATATTATAAATTGCTCTATGCTATATTGGAATGTTAGAGATTACTTATCTAAGATGCTGAAAAAGCTTCAAAAATAAAACAAAAGGGGGCAAAAATGTTCAATGTATTTCTACCTCTAAGTCAGTGTTTCCCACTGATTTCCCCAGAATATAGAAACTTGTTTTAAAGAAAGTTTATAAAGTAATTACCTTGAAGTTCTGGGCCAAAGGAACCACCTTAAGAAGAGTCTTCCTTTGCCTCAGAAAGCAACATACGTCCAGGTGTTTCTGACAAGTATTACAAAATTTCTAAAATAATGGTCATATTTTTTCTTATTCTCTGACTTATATTCCAACTCTCTGTAATAGTGTAATGAAGACTGATATCTTGAGGACAAAGAGAGATTGAGAAGGTTTATCTTGCTATGGCTTCTGTGCTGTTTGATTTGTTCATTTATAGAAAAACATTTCCCTTCTACTTCTGAACGAAGGTGCATGGATGCAAAAACATCCATTTGTTTGAGAAAAGAATGTTCAACTTTACTTAATATCTGATCTCATAGACTATTCTTCCACAGAAATAGCTTATATAAGAACAGATGGCATTGAAACGAAAAAGAAAATTCAATTTGGGTGAGTTAAATATTTATGTGGCTGTTTTGATGTTCAATATTTTATTGACAAATACAACAGGAAGGTTTGGAATCTACTAGAATGCTTTTGCTGTTCACAATTAAGAAGCCTAATAAATAAGAATTGTTTATTTTAGAAATAAAGGACAAACTGTGACACCTAATAAATGAAACATGATTAGAGATCAATTCGTCTACTCAAAATGTTCAGATTCATAAAGTCTACAGTTTGGAAGGGAGTTGTATAATTATCTCCAGCCTTCTGCCAGACTGGAATCCCATTGGCAGCATCCTGATTAGATAGTTCCAGTGCCCTCAAGATGGAAATCTTATTACCTGCAAACGCAGCTTGTTTTAGATTTTTAGCTGAATCTCTCCTTAAAACTTCCACCTAGTAATCCTGATTCTTCAAAGAATGCATCTCAGCTCATTTCCATTGTACAATATATCAGTTTTGAAGGTGGATGTCATACGAGGTCTGCCGTTTCCTGCACCCATGCCATATATCTATTTACAGTTAACTGTGGTGGATTTTATGGGAGAGTCCAGAAAAATCCTTGTGATATGAGTACTCGGGGCAGAATATATGTCACCTGATACCGGCACCATACTGGAGATCCCAAAGGTGTTCATTCTCTTGTTCATATTACCGTCTCTTTTGGTACCCTCCCCACACCCATATTTCAATTTATATAGGTCATTTGTACCTATGAATTGTTTAAGTTCTTGATTGTTCTGTGAAGTATATAGGATATAGACACGCCTCGTTTCTTGCTATTCTTTTCCCTCTGTAGTAAAAATCCTACCCTCTGAGAGGAACAAAAGTAAAAGAATAAAGGCTCGTATTTTATATATAGTGCTTATTATTTTCTTCTCAATAATATCAACACCACTAAAAAAATTACTTAAACCTTATGGGGATGGAGTTTTTTTTTTAAATCAAACTTATTAATGACATCTATCAAGACGCAAGCCAACTTTTAAGCAAGGGATTTCTTGACTTAAATATTTTCACAATGTTACTAACATTCAAAGCAAATATTGGACCCTTCATTCTTAAATACTTATGCACACAAGAGTGACTTGGCTACTTGTGCCAAGTTTTCTTATAAGAAAACTAAACCCAAATGTGTTAGGCACTCATTTGGCATTTCTGTCAATTAAGGGTTGTTATTGGGTTGTTTCTTCTATAACGTTCACGAGATTTGAGAGAAGGAATACACACATATATAAATACATATATACAATTATATATAAAATATATAATATATTAAAAATATATATAATATATATCAAAAATATATAAATTATATATATATATATATATATATATATATATATATATATATATATAAACTCCTTGGAGCAATATAAATGTCCCTTCCAGACTACAAAGTATTTTTTAGATCTTTAAAAACAATTGAATTTCCACTGTGTTCATCCATTTGATCCAATACTTTTAAGGAAGGATGAATAAAGCATCAATCTTATAGGTACAACTATGGTGGTTTTCAGTCTACCCAAGCAAGATGAATGAGAAATGGCATTTTTATTTCATGAACAATTGCTTTGAAAAACTAATGAAATTCTTTCATTTAAAAGTCTGCATTCATAAAAAACGCCTTTGAAGGTTAATGTATTTCATTTTGCCTAGAGACTAATTAAGTATTCTCATTAAAATGGGCACATGCTACTACACTCATTGCTAGGGTATGTAAGTGTGTAGTATAGAAGGTAGCAGTCACAGCCACAAACTCCTTGCTGCAACTCAGTTGAACTCAGAACTCCTGACATGTCTTGCAATTACAGCTCTGGAAACTTCTCCTCCCGCTCTCTTGGAGGTTACCGGGGGTACCCAGCTTCCACCTATGATTCTTTCTACCCCAGCAATGTAGTCTATTCTCCCAGCACCTGCCAGCTCGGCTCCTCTCTCTACAGCGGCTGTCAGGAGACCTGCTGTGAGCCTACCAGCTGCCAGACATCCTTTGTGGTATCCAGCCCCTGCCAGGCATCCTGCTACCGCCCAAAGAATACCATCTTCTTTTTTTTTTTTTTTCTTTTAAATTTATTTTTTTAATTTCAGAATATCATAGGGGCACAACACTTTGGCCATACACATTGCCCCTGTTCTGCCTGTGTCAGAGCCACAATCGTGATCATCCCCCAAACTGTGCTCCCCACATCCATTCAGTGAGAGTTTTTCCCATCCCTTCCACCCCCCTCCTGCCCGCCCGCCCTCAGATGAATGTTATTGCCCTGTGTGATGTAAGTGTTCATCAGTTAGTGCCAGTTTGATGGTGAGTACCAGTGGTGCTTGTTTTTCCAATCCTGTGACACTTCGCTTCGAAGAATGTCTAGCTCCAACCAGGATAATACCAGATGAGTTAATTTACTGTTGTTCCTTATTGCTGAGTAATACTCCATGGTATACATATACCACATTTTATTGATCCACTCGTGTATTGATGGGCACCTTGGTTGTTTCCACAACTTTGCAATTGTGAATTGTGCTGCTATGAACATTCGAGAGCAGATGTCTTTATTATAAAATGTCTTTTTTTCTTTTGGATAAATACCCAGTAGTGGGATTGCTGGGTCAAATGGTAATTCTACTTTTAATTCTTTGAGGTATCTCCATATTCTTTTCCATAGAGGTTGTACTAATTTGCAGTCCCACCAGCAGTGTATGAGTGTTCCTATCTGTCCACATCCCCGCCAACATTTGTTATTTGGGGATTTTTTGGTATGAGCCAATCTCACTGGAGTTAAGTGATATCTCATTGTGGTTTTGATTTGCATTTCCCTGATGATTAGAGAAGTTGAGCACTTTTTTATATGTTTGCTGGCCATTATTCTGTCTTTGGAAAAGTTTCTGTTCATGTCCTTTGCCCATTTTTTAATACGGTTGTTTGATTTTTTCTTGTTGATTTTCCTAAGTTCTGTATAGATTCTGGTTATCAGCCCTTTATCAAAGGTGTAGCATGCAAATATTTTCTCCCATTCTGTAGGTTGTCTGTTCACTCTAGTGATAGTTTCTTTGGCTGTGCAGAAGCTTTTCAATCTGATCAGGTCCCATGTATTTATTTTTGTTGCTGCTGTGATTGTCTTGGGGGTCTTCTTCATAAATTCTTTGCCTAGGCCAATGTCCATAACAGTTTTTCCAACGTTTTCTTCGAGAATTCTTATGGTTTCATGTCTTAGGTTTAGATCTGTTATCCATTGTGAATTGATTTTCGTGAGAGGTGAGAGGTGTGGGTCCACTTTCAGTCTTCTACATATGGCCATCCAGTTTTCCCAGCACCATTTGTTGAATAGGGAATCTTTTCCCCAGTGTATGTTTTTCTGGAATTTGTCAAAGATCAGGTGGCTGTATGAGGTTCGTTTTATATTTGGGTTCTCAGTCCTGTTCCATTGGTCTACATCTCTGTTCTTGTGCCAATACCATGCAGTTTTGGTTACTATAGCCTTGTAGTATAGTTGAAGTCTGTAGACAGATGCCTCCCAATTGTTCTTTTTGCTTAAGATTGCTTTGGCTAGATGGGGTCTTCTCTGGTTCCACACGAAGCGTAGAATTATTTTATCTAGATCAGCAAAAAATGATGTTGGTATTTTGATAGGGATTGCATTGATTCTGTAAATTAATTTAGGTAGCAAAGCCATTTTTACTATGTTGACTCTGCCTATCCAAGAGCATGGTAGGGCTTTCCATCTATTTACATCCTCTGCAATTTCTTTTCTCAGTGTTTCATAATTCTCTCTATATAGGTCTTTGACCTCCTTAGTTAGATATGTTCCTAAATATTTAATTTTCTTTGTTGCTATTGCGAAAAGTATTGCATTTTTAATTTGTTTCTCGGCTTGATTGTTATTAGCATATATGAAGGCTATGGATTTGTGTGTATTAATTTTGTATCCTGAGACTTTGCTGAATTCATTTATCAATTCCAGTAATCTCTTGGTTAAATCTTTGGGGTTTTCTATGTATAATATCATATCGTCTGCGAATAGTGAAAGTTTGACCTCTTCTGCCCCCATCTGGGTGCCCCTAATTCCTCTGTCTTGTCTAATTGCTGTGGCCAGGACTTCCAGCACTATGTTGAAAAGAAGTGGAGATAGTGGGCACCCTTGTCTGGTGCCAGTTTTAAGGGGGAATGCCTTCAATTTTTCCCCATTCAGTATGATATTGGCTGTGGGTTTATGGTATATGGCTTTAATAGTTTCTAGGAATGAGCCATCTATGCCTATATTGTTAAGAGTTCTTATCATAAAAGCATGCTGGATTTTGTCAAAAGCCTTTTCTGCATCTATTGAAAGGATCATATAATCTTTGTTCTTGCTTTTATTTATATGGTGGATTACATTTATAGATTTGCATATATTGAACCATCCCTGCATCTCGGGAATAAAGCCCACCTGATCGTGATGGATTATTTTTTTGATGTACATTTGAATTCTGTTTGCAAGGATTTTATTGAGAATTTTTGCATCTATATTCATAAGGGATATTGGTCTGTAGTTTTCTTTTTTTGTTGTGTCCTTTCCTGGCTTTGGTATCAAGGTGATATTGGCTTCGTAGAATGAGTTTGGGAGGATTCCATCCTTCTGGATATTTTCAAATAATTTCTGCAGTATAGGCACCAGTTCTTCTTTGTAGGCTTGGTAGAATTCAGGTGTGAACCCATCTGGTCCGGGACTTTTTTCTGTGGGTAGATTTTTTATTACTGCTTCAATTTCGGTGCTTGATATTGGTCTGTTTAGAAATTCTGTTTCTTCCTGGTTGAGCCTGGGGAGGTAGTGTGTTTCTAAGAATTTGTCCATTTCCTCCACGTTTTCGTGTTTGTGGGCATAGAGAGTTTTGTAGTATTCAAAGATGATGTTTTGTATTTCCAGGAAGAATACCATCTTCTGCAGTCCCTGCCAGACAAATTACACTGGATCTCTTGTATATGGAAACACCGGCCTTGGATCTTTTGGCTATGGAAGTACTGGCTTGCAATCTCTGGGCTGTGGGTCCAGGTTCTACAGCCCAACTTACTTTTTGTCTGGGAATTGCCAATCAACTTGTTACCAACCAGCCTTCAGTGCTCATTTTTTTGGATCCATTTGCTGAATATTCCCATTCTTTCATGATTATTTCTGAGCTTGATGGAGCTTTAACACTCAGCCTGTCCAATATCTCTGATTGTTGATAATCAGCATCACTTCACCTTCATAGACTTCCTGGAAGTATATGATTTACTGTGGATAAGTTAACCTTGGCCTGGGAACTTTCCTAAATCTGACATGATATCTGTCTTAAGTTTTGATTTTCATGCCAATGATCACTTCTGTTACCATCTTTCTAAAATTTTTCTCTTGTTATTTTCCTAGGATTGTTTCATCAGGTTTATTTCAAATAGATATAGTATTTTAAATAAACTTATTTCTCTAGCATGAATTCTGACATTTCATTTTGTTTAATTAATATGGTACACTTAGTAAATGTATCCCTTACCTTCAACTGTCTTCATTAGGTAAACATTTTTTGGGGTTTTTTTTTTTTTTTGTTTGTTTGTTTCACATGTTTCAATGATTTTTTTAGGATAGAAAACAGAAGGTTTAGAAGAAAATTTAAATATATAACATATCTCAAGTCTTGAGAGGTTTATCATACGTGCATTTGTTCATATAATAATTGCTTCAGAAAATTTTGTTTTCAGTTAGGCAGTCATTGCAAAAATATTTATTGAGTTCCTATTATATAACACACATTGTCCTGAACAAGGACACAAATTCTTTGCCTTCAAGAAGCTCACACAAATTACATTCTAACTTACCATTATGTGGCAAGTGCAGTAATGGGGATAAAAACATAAGATTCAGTGGGAACACAAAGAAGGATTTCAAAAAGAGTCTAAGAAAATCATATAAAACTCATTATTGAAAAAAGAAAGAGTAAGTTACCACTTCACTTAAAGAAAAAAACAAATCTTACTGATCTATTGTGTTGGTTGGCGTCCTTTGAAAAGCAGCTGTCAAATGGGATTAGTCATGAAAGTCTTATTGGTGAAAATACAAGTCGGGGAGAAAGGGAAGGTCATTGGAGAGGTGGTCTGGGAGAGCAATTTTACTGTGGCGTACATCTGATTTCAGTGAAGGACAGGGGGAAGGGAAGAAGGAAGTTTGGCTTAGAAAACAAATTTCTTCAGGGCAATTCTAAGAAAGGTTTGGCCAAGTCGCCCATCAAAGGAGCCCCACATCTCACCCAAATGGGCCTGCTTTAGTATCACTGACAAGCTCATTTACTGACCAAGAGCAGAAGACAGCATGACCTTGGCACAAACACAATGGTAGATTCCAGGACCAGCTGCGGGAACTGTCAGTCAATATTGCTCCCTGAATAAGAGATATCAGAGATACATTTTCACAGCTTCCATGTTCATGATATTTATTCTCATCCTAAATAAGCCCAAACACTGATTTAAAGAAATGGTAAAATAATAAATAATAACATGGAATTTTTCATGAATGAAATTTAATACAAATTATTTTTCTTACTTTCATCAAAAAGCCAATTATGCTGTCAGATCCTATATAGGATCCCATTGAAAGAAAATATAACCCTGAACCTTAAAATGAAAGAGAAGTAAGAATTGTTACATGGTTATCTTTTATTGTAACTGATGTATGAAGTAAAAAGGACTCAGTAGGGCAAAATTTGGAAACTGCTTCATTTTCCTAACACCACTGAACTTTACACTTGGCCTGAGTGTTCTAGCTTCCCTGACTCCCTGAACAACACAATGGGCAGATCTGTGATCACACTGAGATATTAAGAAACATTTTCCTTGCACATTAGTAGATAAGTTCAATATAGTATAAATTAAAAACCAGTCTTACAGCCATAATCAAAGCTTCTCCCTTTCCCCTCTGTCATGTGATTCCACAGGCCACCAGTGGTTTGGATGAGCTTGATCCTTTTTTTCTTAATCTTTTTAAATTTTTGACACAGAGTCTCACTCAGTCACCCTGGGTAGAGTGCTATGGCGTCATCGCAGCTCACTGCAACCTCAAACTCCCAAGCTCAAGCGGTCTTCCCGCCTCGGCCCCCCAGAGTGCTAGGATTGCAGGCATGAGCTGCCCTGCCTGGCCTTTCTTAATCTTAACTCCAACTTGTTTTCCATCACTGTGCTGCTCCTAGCTTCTTCTGTTCTGGCCGAAGAGAAAGGATGGGAGTAAAGGAAACGACAAGCAGGGCCTTCTGCCTCGATGTGATGCCATGATGCTTGAGACAACCTGCGCCAACATGGACCTAGCTGTTTGCTTCAGGAAATGTTTACTTGGAACAGGTAGGATAAACCAATGAATCATTTCAGTGTATGCTTCTGGAAATTCCTACAGATTAATTTATTAAAGGGAATCATTTGCAAACCTGGATAAATAACTCCCTAATTAAGCAAGAGTTTATGTATCAGGAGACTAATGTCAGTACCCTCTCTTTGCTGTGCCCACCAATTCTAAGATATCATATAACAAATAATGCCCAATCCCAATCAGTTCTCTGGCTTGAAAGAACCACTTTCAACCATTTGAGCTCAGAATGTCATTTCTAAGACCCTTCATCCCTCTTTGGAAATACAGCAAAAACTTCACCCCTCTTTGGAAATACAACAATACCAAAAAAAACCTCTGTCACGTTGGCATGCTTCCTTACTGCAGGAAGTTCAAATATGCTTCATTTTTCCTTATTAACAGATTGTCTGGTGATATCATAGGTTGTTCAACAGAAACATAAAGGTCTTTGCCCTTAGCTGGTGTCATGTCTTTGCCATTAAATGTCCTCAGTTATCACATGCTCTGGACTGGATGTTTATGCCCCCCCATCCTCTAAATTCATATGCTGAAATCCTAATTTCCAAGGTGGTGGTATTTGGAGATGAGGCCTTTGGGAGGTAATTAGGTTATAAGGAGGGAATTAGTGTCCTTATAAGAAAAGACACAAGAGACTTTCCTTCCTCTCTCTCTGCTCTGTGCCATGGAAAGGCATAGAGAGAAAGTGGCCATCTGCGAACCAGGAAAAGGACCCTCTGCAGGAACCAAATTGACCAGTACTTTGTTCTTATATTTCCCAGCCTCCAGGAACTGTGAGAAATAAGTTTACCTTGTTTAAGCCACCCAGTCTATGATACCTTATTATAGCAGTCCAAACTGACTAAGACACCACAGATGTCTGAATACTGACTCTTTCCTTAGTGGAGACTTTCATGTGTTTTCCAGAAACCACCCTCTTACTACCCCAATCCCCTCCCTGGGACCCCTTGCACTGAACCATTCCCCCGACAGAGTTAGCCACTCTCCCATAACTTCTCCCTGTACCTTTATCCTTAGTTCCTGCCCACCAGTGCTACACTCCTCCCAACTTTCTACTAGGATCCATTTGCCTTGGTGATAGTCCTCTTGGAAACACACACACTCACTGCACTATCCAAGGAAGTGCAGTTTGGTCCTACAGCAGGTATCTTTGATGCAGCCAATGTTCATGGTTCACTGAAGCACTTTTAAGAGATAATACTAGTTTAGTCTCAATGATCCCCAAACTCCAGGAAATATAGAAACACTCAAAATTTTATACATTATCCCCTTGGTGGCACCAGAGCAAGAAATTCCATAGAAACTCCATTTTCTTTTATTAGCATAGCACTTTTAAGGAATGTATCCTATACTTCTAACTATTTTCATTAGGTAAACTTTTTTTTGTTTTGTTTTCTTAATTTCATATGTTTTATTCAAACTTTTTGTTGGACAGAGCCCAGAAAGTTTAGAGAAGAGTTGAAATATATGATAGATATTAGTCTTGAGAGATTTATATTCCATTATAGAGACTTTGGTCATATAATTGGCTTAGAATTTTTTTTTTCGATCAGGCATTCATTGAACAAATATTTATTGAGTTCCTACAATATAGTATATTCTTATTGTACAGAATGAGACTACTGTCTCCCTTTCTGGCCAGCCACCACACTCTAGGAGTGGGCCTCATGACCTTCCACCCTTCACAGAGAGAGGGATGCAGTGTATGTATGCATGTATGTGTGTATGTGCATGTGTGCATGTGTGTGTGTGTGTGTGGAGGGGTGGTATCATCCTACAAGAATGAAACTTATTTCATGTTAAATCACTCTCTCTTGTAAATGTCTCAACTTTCCTTGATGGGTATAAGGCTCACATAAACTGTAAAGCTGTTGTAGCCACATCTTCTCATGGGAATGTGACTAGGATGTGTTTTTATTTATCAGGCTTTGCCCTCAGCTTTGGAGATTCCGTGAACATGTAGCACATGTGAAAGGTACCATGCAACATTATTTTACATAAAGATACTAAAAGGAAACTCAAGGTATAAGCTCAATAGCAAGAAAGTGATATAAGTAGCTTCAATCCTATATGAAATATCTTGGATATTCACAATGATAGAGTCATAGTCAATAGAACCATACTGTCACAGAACAAATGACTTTCTATACAGCTTTTCCGGTAGATCAGGGGTCCAAAAATGATGGCTGGTGAGCCAAATCCAGCTGACATCTGTTTTTCTAGATAAATTTCATTGAAACATAGCCATAAGTGCATCCATTTACATATTGCCTATTGTGGCTTTCATGCTACAGTGGCAGAGTTGAGTAGGTGGGACAGAGACCATATGTCCCTCAAGGCCTAAAATATTTTATTATCTGGCCACTTTCAGAAAAAAAGTTTGCCAACTCCTGCTTTATATGGTTGAACTTTCTCTAAAATTTTTACTATAATGTTTCAATTTCTGGTAACTACAATGAAAATATATCAGTTAATTCTTCTCATTCCTTTTCTTTGGCTTCCTGTATACCTGGAAATATCAGGGGCATCTCCAAACATCAGCATAAATGGCTGCTATGTTACTTAAAAATTTGAAATGAACAAACTGATGAACAGAGCATTTTACTGATCATCAACACTTTTCCATTTGAATGAGGGTGTTGGGTGCTTTGATGAATAAACAGAACTCCTTCTAGTTTAAAAAATTAGAATCCTATAAATAATGTCTAGCATTTATTATTATATGGCAAGTGAATAATATGAATAATTTAATATCCAATCAATTATGGATACTAGGCAGGCTCTAGTATAACCTCCACTTTACAGATGAAGAAATTGAGGAGCACATAGGTCAAATAAATCTTCCAGCTTAACAATGCTGTTAAGTGATGGGGCCTGTTTTATCCCATCTTGTTTGGCTCTGGAACCTGTGCTCTTAACCACGATACTCTATTACTGATTTTTGATTGGCCCGACATGATCAATGGCCAGCCAGTGACTCAGGGAGGAAATTGATGAGGGAATTTTGACATTCTGTACTCCAAGAGCCCTGAAGCTCATATCTAAATTGTCAAATGTTTACCTCAGTCCTTCCTCAAAGGGATAGCTTCCCTTTCCACTCTAGGCTGTGACGGAGCCTTTCCACTTGTGACTGGTTTCATTTACAGCAAACTCTTTTGCCCAGAACCTTATATCATAGCCTTATCTCTAGCCCCAGGGAAGGTACTGACAACCTCAGAAACAGGAGAAAATATAGAACTACATGAGTTCTAGATTACTTATATTTTGCCATTTCTGAAGGAACATTTTCTCACCTTGATGTTCCTAAATCACAAAAGCAACCCTCTCTATTATGTACAAAGATGGAGAGAGAAAATAGTATTGGGTCTGCAGCCCTGAGACTTGGCTTCCGGAGTTGAATTTATCATTATGTATGTAAACTTGAGCAAATTGCCTCACCTCCTTGAGCCTCAGGCTCCTCATTTGTTAAATGAGGGTGTTGTACTGAATAATTTTTAAGGTTTCTTTTAACTCTAAAATTAGAAATAGAATTCACATTTTTTTAAAAAATGATTTGGAAGTTAATGAAATCTGAAATAATCAGGCACATAAATGATTTAAATAGATTCTTTTAGCATTATGAAGAGAATAAACTTTTCTCTATATACATAAGCAAATTTATTACAAATATATTTTATGTATTTATTTTTATCTATGAATAAATAAATACACATTTTCAAATGACTTTGTTAGGTCACGAAACTCGTTCACCTCTACAGCCTTCTTTCTCTCCCTGTCTCAGCCAATGCCCCCTCGACTCAGGGTTCCTCTACCACTTTCAGGCTTTGATGAAATACTACACCTGGATGGAGTGTGGGGTCTGACTTTCTGAATGCTTCCTCAAAACATGCTTCAATGTGGTACAGCTAACCTCATAGTGAACCTGATCAATAGTAACAGGAGATGGGAAGACAAGAAAAGATAAATTTCACCTCACTTCTCTATCCCATGGATTACTCTGAGGTGTATTTTTCTTTGCAGCCCCTCCAAGATAAAATGCCAATGATTAATGAGCCTGCCTGCCAAGTGACTTTGTGTGTGACTTTGTGCCTCATTATGAAGCAATGCTTAGAGCACTAACCCATAACATTGCACTGCACTGTGTTGTACTTTGCTTGCTGCACTTGCATGCTTTCTAACCTTCATTGCCATGGACTTACACTTCCCAAATAAAGTGTTAGTCCTCAATCCTTGCCTCAGGTTTTGTATTACTCAGGGTTCTCCAGAGAAAGAAAACCAATATGATCTCTTGCAATATGATCTCTTATTCAGGCTGGGGCTGGGGGATAGAGAGAGACAAATGTTTATTATGAGGAATTGGTTCACGTGATTATGGAGGCTGGGAAGTCCCATGGTCTGCATCTGTAAACTGAAAGCCCGGGGGAGCCGGTGGTATAATTCCAGTCTGAGTCCACAGGCCTGAGAGCTAGGGGAGCTGAATGGGTAAATCCCAGTACAAGGCAAGTAAAGACCTATGTGCCAACTCAATAAGGAAGGCAGAAAGAAAAAGGGGCAAATTCCTCTTTCCTCCACCTTTTGTTCTATTAAAACTTTCAGTGGATTAGGTGATGCCAACAGACTAAGGGAGGGAAATCTTGTAAGTCATTGATTCAAATGCTAATCTCATCCAGAAACACTCTCATACACTCAGAAATGATATTTAACCAGATATCTGGGCATCTCCTAATCCAATCAAGTCAGCACATGAAATTAACTATCACAATCATTCTAACTAAAGTTATAGTTAGTTTACAATACTGTTGATATCTGTGTGTCAATTCCATTGCATTATTTCTTATTTAAAATTGCATCCTTCAGGACCTAGCATGAGCCCTGGCATATAGCAGGAACAAATAAATATGTGTTTAAATAATTTTTCTTATATTTGATATAAAACTCTTTGAATAGATGTTTGTTAGCATGAAATATTTGGCAGAAATAGCTGAAAATGTTCATGGTCAGTAAAGTGCTCATATGGTGAACTGAATTGAGATGTTGAGACACTTAGAAGGTAAAGTCTGTGATATCAGCTATGAAGGTTCAGCATGAGGAAACACACTCTGTGGTCTGTTCTACCCCTGCCAGTAGACACTAAAAGAGTTGAAGTCTCTTTAGTACAGTATGCAAAATGAGTCAAACAAATTGAAGAAAGCTCTTAGAAGGCCCAAGAGATAGTAAAATGGAGTCCATAGACTAGTAATTGTTTTCAATTGGTCTTGATTATTTGAAATACAGTGAAAAAATAATATCTTACTATTACTTCTTGGTCTCTGCTGACCATGAGTGGGTATGATCCCAACAGACATCTTACACACTGTAGATCTGGGAAGCTTGACAAAAATTGTCATTATTTTTCTCAAACTGCAATTGAACAGGTCATTGTAATGTCAACATAATCACAACTGCTATGTTCATGTCCAATAGTGAAACAATATTTGCCAAGTAAGTAGTGCACCATTATTTTAGATTTATGAAGTGTAGATATATTTATGTAGCAGTCATCCACAGCAGCTCATTCATGCATGGAGTATTCATTTCTAGCATACC
This sequence comes from Daubentonia madagascariensis, assembly GCA_023783475.1. Lineage (NCBI taxonomy): Eukaryota > Metazoa > Chordata > Mammalia > Primates > Daubentoniidae > Daubentonia > Daubentonia madagascariensis. The sequence continues at coordinate 735,749 of JAKFHU010002341.1, read as the reverse complement.
CATCTAAAGTAGTGGTTCTATACAAGGAATAATTTTGCCCCCAGGGGACATTTGACGATGTTTGGAGACATTTTTAGCTGTCACAACTGGGGACTGTATTAGTATCCAGTGGGAGAGGTGAGAGGTCAGGGGATATCGCTAAACATATTACAATACTCAGAACATCCCAAGCCTAACAAAGAAGTATGTAACCCAAATTTCAGTAGTGCTAAGACTATGTAAATTGCAAAGAAAGCAAATCCTTGGTTAAGGTGCAGGAACCAAAGCAGAAAGGTAGAGGATGACAAAAGAATGGTATGACCAAAAAAAAGGAAGTAGCAAAGGAATGAAACAAACAATAGGAATATGATGGCCAGAAATATCATAAGATGTACAAATAGATTACAAACAATTTTGGAAACAAATTCTCTGAACATTGTCCTTGCCCTGATATGCCTCTTGGGCAAAGCTGGGCTAGAGCTATGTTTTTAGCAGAGCTACACTGGGGAGTATGGAGGGCTCATTAGCAGAACATTCATGACTTTTGTGAATATGCACAGACATTTTATTGAAAGGTTTAGTTATTCCAGGGGGAAGTGAGAATTCTCTCTCTCTCTCTCTCTCTTTAGTTCTGTTTCTGTATAGAACCTTGACTAATGCACTGATATAACCTTATGACAAAAGCAATAAATATTGGATGACTTTTCACAGAAAAGGTAAAGCTTGACTTAGGACCAAGAGGATAATAGATTTGAATGGCAAAGTAAGACCACAAGAAAGACACATCATAGGTAAAATGTGCAAAGTGGTGTTTGAGGAAAAGTGAGGATTCTGATATATAAAGTGCATGAGGAAAAAGCTTGAGCTTGAACTAGAAAGGTTGTATGGCCAGGATACCATATTAACAAATTTAGATTATATTTTTGGGGTAATTGGAGATCCTGGCCCCAATCTCACTCAAGGAGGCTGAAGGAGTTAAAACAAAGAAAGTCACAGTGGACTGGCCACCCCCTAGGGGAGTGGAGGGAGTGCACCTGAGAACATGCTGGCCTTTGTGGAAGACGCCTGCCCTACCACACCTGGTGGTGCACATCACATCCTCAAGACACTGTTTTTTTGTGCTTGCCTATATAATCACTTGTATTTGGAGCGGAGAATTACCCAGCCTGCCCCACCGGTGCCTTGCAGGTAAATTCCCCAAATAAACTCATGTCTCTTTTCTCTGGTCCTCTGGTTTCCTTCTTCCATATCAACTCACATTATGCAGAGGTTTTAAAGGACTTTAATCTGCATAACAATATACATAAGAAAGAATATATCATTGGAAATTTCTAGAATAGCAATTTCAGAATTTCAGTCTGTCACCTAAATGTAATATACTTTTTTGGGGCAGATTTTTAAATGAGAATTTTTATTTGATTGTTTAGGCAATATTTAATTTGAGATAACATTTGCAATTAACTTTATTCATGTTTTATTATTTGGAATCCTTCTAGCCAGAAAGATATTAGAAATATTTTGTAGTTTGAGAACTATATCCTATTTTCCAATTTTTCCAACTTGCCTGAAAGGAACCCTTAGACAAAGATTGTAACTTCGACATAATGTGTTATCTACAGAGTATCATTTAATGAAATGTTAGCAAGTGATTCATTCTTCTTTCAAGGTAACACAGCATTCTTGATATAAATTATTTATTAAATGTGTAAAACTGCCTTTATATCTTCTATTGCTCAGAAGTTGTCCTAATCCACAAAACATCAATTTATTATCCCCAGTGTTCCTGATGTGTATCTCATTGTGCAGGACATAGGTCATGCTTCCTATATGCTTTCTGACAGACAGAGGAAGCCTTGTGCCGATGAAACAATCTTCTCACAGGAGATGAATGTTCCAGCCCAGAAGCAGCAGGTATTTCTTAATGACAATTCAAGCATATTTGTGTATAAAGGGATAAAAGATATTTCAAAGAACGTATTACTTCTAATACCCAATTATATCACTAGGCTTTGATTACTGACTGAAAACAAGAGCACAACATTAAAAAAGCTTCGTTGTAGGCAAAAATAAAATTTAATTATGAAAATTGGAATCATTAGTCTATTCACTTTTAGGTTATTTTCAAAAGCAGTAGTCAAAATTTTGTGGGCTTTCATTTTTAATAATATACATGCAACAGCAATGTATTTTTATAATTCATGAAACAACACAAAGAATTGGATTGGATATTAGTTTGATTTTTTTATATAAGACATCTGAGGTACAGAGAATTTCGTTTATCCAATGTCACACAGCAAGTCAGTAGTGTTATAAACTCAGGCTTACTTTTTTTTTTTTTTGCCATGTCACTGTATGCAAGAGATAAAAGTAAGTACAAATAAAAGAGCACTCATCCTGATGATGGTGAACTGTCACAGTCTCCTGGGTAATAAATTATCTATTTTCCTCATTAATATTTTCTTATCATTGGAAATCAAGTAAATACTGGGCATAATTTTTCAAAGATATTTGCTAACATAGTATTTAATTATTAAGAATCTGTGTTATTAACAGTTAATTGCATTTCTACAGATTTGCTTTATACAGCTCAGTAAGAGACAAGATGAATATTCTTAAAAATATTCTTTTTTTTAATTTTATAATATTATGGGGGTACAACACTTTGGCTATATATATTGCCCATGCACTGCCCATGTCAGAAAATATTCTTAAAGGTGTTCACAGCACACATGATGAAGTATCTTAAGAATATTTATTTGAGCCAATGGAGCACAAATGGAACAATAGTAACATGAAAGAAATAGTGTGAAGAGTTGAAGAGTATTTATGCAATTGAAGAAAGACTCTACTTAATTTCGCACCTCTACCCAAAGACAAGAGTGATTCACGCAGAAGAACTAAGTACAGAGCAGGCTTTCTTGCATAAGATATAATGCACTTTCAATAAACCCATTTGGCTACTACATTTTCATACTAAGTTAGAGATTTCTAACTATTTTGATATTGACTTAAGTAATTGGATTTTACATAACTATAGAAGTAACGCAAAGAGAACTAGCATAAAAATTAAGAACATGGAACATTTAAATTTTGCTTCTTTAAATGTCATGCTCAGAATATTCTGCATATTGAAAGAGAGTAATAAAAGTCTGTAATGCTAAATTCTAAATTGTTCACGCTCATAGTACCAGGATGCTATAAGGCTCTGGTCAATTGATGGAAAATCCATTTTACTCCTTTAAAATATTCTTTAAATCACAATTTTATAAAAATTCCGTCATGAGCAATTAAGATTTATTCAGATTCTCCATTGTTCTCTAAATCCCCAAAGATACACTATATTACAATGGGTACACACAACTATTTATTATTTACATATATTTTAATTCTGTTATATATATGAACATTTTATATATCAAATGTCATTCACATGAGCTCTATTAAAATTTAAAATATGTTCCCTTTTAAAAAATGTTTTGTGAAACCAATGAAACTATGTTAAAAAAAAAGAAGAAAATGTATTTATTGAGAAACTAGAATGCTTAGTATCCACTGAAGTGGGCTGTGGAAGGATGATTTAATATCCCACCTCTGTTTCCCATGCATTCTTGGGAAACACCAAGAATGTCCACACCATCCCTCATACAGCAGAGCTCGCTCTGCTGTCAGGGCAATCGGTGCCAATGATGATTCCTATAGAACAGAAGCTTGCAAATTTTTGTGACTAGTACTCATACTGGGAAACACTTTTACTTCAGAACTTTTCTCCCCCCTCCTCTCTCTTTGTCTCTGTTTCTCAGAACAACCAAACTTTCAAAGACTCTAGCAATTTCTATTTTATCCCATCCCATCCCATTATATTCTATTATTTCTCATTAAAAGAAGCACTGATCACCATCAATAAATGGACTTTATGACCCTCTAATAGTGCAAATTTCACATTTTGAAATCGTTTGCTATAGACATTACCCACATGGGAATTATTAAGGTAGCTAATTCCATGTACTGCTTGACCTCATCGCAAAATAATTCCACTTCTTTATAAAACAGTCCACTGTCTCTCTCTCTCTCAGTAAGTCGAACAAACTTCCTATTAAACCATGGTCCAATCATCTGGTCACTAGATGCCCACAGAAGAAATCTTAGATTTCTGGACATGTTTCACCAGATGAAATTGCAAACCTTGGACTGAAAAATCATTGAAAACAAAATCAGAATCTCTATTCTAAAAAAGATAAATAAAAATTGAGAAAATATAGGGTCGGGCCTGGTTAGTACTTGGATGGGAGAAAATATATGGATGCAAGTTTAAATCAATGTTTTTAAAAAATAACCCACCTGTATATCTGTTTACAGTAGTGATCCAAGAAGGATATTAATCAAATGGATGTTCGAGTTTGAATTCTTCCAAGCAATAATCTTAACAAAGCTTAATCTTCATATAGTGCTTTACAGTTTATAGGGTACTTTAATGCACACACATTATCTTATGAATGCTATCTATTGTATTATGAACATATTTACTAGTTTTACAAAGATATTGAATTATATCATCTTTGTAATAGAGAATTGGTAGATTACTAATATTTATAAGTAGAAAATTTCCCCCAAAAGTGCCAAGGCACTGATTGGAAAGTTCCTCAGATTTAGCAGTTGGTCCCAGATGCTTATGAATAGTGCAGTAGCAAGGTGACCAGTTTCTCCACATAGTGAGATGTTGCAAACTGAATCTTAAAGATGAAAACCCAGGGGATTCTCTGCTCAGAGGATGGAATACATGGCTTCTAGAACCCCAGAATCTGATATAACTTCTCTGCAAGGATGAGAGAGGGAGAAAAATCTTGGCTGGAAATACAGGGACTGAACACAGCACTAGTAGACAGTGGCATTGCAGAAAGAATCATGGCAGTCATTGTGAAATTGAAAATTGTTAGGTAGATAGCGAGGGATTCCAGGTCTCCTAGGGATGAAAGTGGGTGCCAAGCAGCATGAGTACAATAGAGTCGGGAAAAGTGACCTAGAAAGACCAGCTTTCAGAGAGGCTCATGGGAGATCCCCATGCACAATAAGACACAGATCATATAACTTCCAACTGTCCATCAAAGTGGTTCCATGATGATGTCTGAACCACGGGGAGGTCCCTATCCAGACACTGTAAAACAAGACCCAGACCATAACCAAAGTGTCATTTTTGCTACGACAATGGGTCTGGTCGTCATCCGTGGTGTGTGTATCTTGCACTGTAAACCTGTATCTTGCTCTTGCTCTATAATCCTATCTTTCTCTCCTCAATAAACCTCATTTTCATGCTTACCTTGCTTTTGGTGTGTCTGGTCGTTCTTCAGCCAAGAGAGCACCAAGAACTGACATTTCAGACTGTGACTCAGCAGAACTACCTCAGAAGGTACTGGAAAGAGAACAGAGGAAGTGGCTTGGAGAGGAAGGAGAGATGCTGAAGCTGAGGGAGCCCCGAGGACTTGGCTAAAGTTTTAGACCATAAGACTAGATATTAAAAAATATGATTTTGGTGAATTCTTTAGGAAGCGGTCTGGGGCAGAATACATCACCTTTATTATTATCATTTATGTCTTGTTGGTGGGCGTACATCTACACAAGATGATTTGAATGAATCTATCACATTAGTGGAATTACTGGCAGGAATATGTCACATGCATTAATATTTAGTTAGATTTTCTGAGAGTTGTTGGAGAGGAAGGCCCACTTATATGCTATAAAATTTATAAAATGCTTAATTTTCAGAAAACATTTTTTATCTTATCAAAGGAATTATTCAACACAATTTTATCCATTAATTCTCAAAACATTGAATTAAAATATGTGCCAGGACTAAGCATTTAGTGCAACCCAAAGCAACTGCATGCCTAAAATGTAGGCCTTCAAAAATACTCTAACAATATGGTTTTATCACTATAATTTATACTAATTGTCACCCACCTTTCTTGAAAATTTAAAATACCATATGAATTCAAAGGCACTGTGGGAAAGCAAAAGAATTAAAAATTCACACTGCTAGCCATTAAGATACTCAGAATCTAATTAAGGAAATAATAGCTATGCACATAGAACCACAGAACAAGTGAATTAGAAAGGACAGCTACATCAATCAGTCAATGAGTCAACACCTTTTGAGCAACTATCCTGTGTTAGGCACGTGCTGGGTAGTGAAAAAGACAGAAAAGATTGCTGGCCTCAAAGAGCTTACATTCCAGTGACATAACCAGGTCTGGTCACTAGATCAACAATAATCCCAGGTGTTTATGCCAAAGCTGACATTAGTACACAGAGCTGCTGAATCACATAACAGGTTTGCCCTGGTCCAAGTCATGTTATATCTCTGGTGCCTTCTTACTCCTCATGTTTCATCCTGACCTTTCTCCTTGACTCTACTAAATTTTAAATAAAACCAATAGCATCATAATTTGAAGTGAAGAGTCTGGGAAGTTCTTCTTATTGTCTCAATATACAAATAGTCCAACCCCACAAACCACACAGATAATCTAAGTGAGAACAAACATAAGAACACGTGCTTCACAAGGGCTTGCTTTGTTCACTGCTGTGTACTCCGTGCCTATACAGAGCTAGTTCAAGTCTCAACTCCTGGGGTAATTGCTGAATGCATAAAGGAATGAATGATTTAATGAATGAAGATTTGGCATCCTTTGCAAAGTGTTCCAATCCATAGTTTACATCAAGAGATGACTTTTGCAAGGCACTGTGCTAAATGCATGTAGTATCTAGTTCAATATGAAAACAATCTAATCAGGTAAGTATTAATAGAATGCTCTTTTATAATAACTAGGCTTATCTTATTAAAATTATTTGCCCAAGATCAGAGAACAAAATTAGGATTTAAATTTAGGCCCATTGACACCAGAGTGTCTGTATTCTTAATCATTATATTCATTATTTTTAATCCCAAATTTCCTTTACAAATATGTATTCAGATAGAATGTGTTGTTTTGTTTTAATAGTGCTTAACTTCTGACTCTTTTCTTAAAACCTGTTTTGCAATATTTGGGGGTTATTATGCCCACTAAGTTATAGATCACTTTAAAACAAAAACCTTGTTTTATATGATTTCATTTTTCCCCATAGCACCCAGCATGTTGCTTTATGCTTAGTAAAACTCTAATGATTATTTAGTGATTTTGAATCAATCAAACAATCAGTCAGTCAAGGAAAACAAAGCCACAATAATTGAATGATTCAAAATATTGATAATGAGAAACAGCAAATCATCATTGCAGTCATTTGTGTACTCTTAGTCATGTACAACCTCACTTGGTGTTGGTTTATATACACACCCAGGTGAAGAACTGCAGTATGTATAAATAATCCGTACGAATCCACCATATTCAGAAATACCTAAAATTACAATCAAGTAAAACATACGGCATGTCTTTAAAGAATCAAAGGCTGTTGGAAAGAACTCATATTGTATTTTTCAACACTTTTCATATATATTATTCCTGGAACTGATTTTTTAAAGAAACTACTCTAATTTTAACCCAATAAATTTGGAAGTCATTTTCTATGCCACTGGACCTTCTTCCCATTCCCGAAGAAAGAAGAACACACCGTTATTGATGTTACCAGATCTCTATGTAATTGGCTACAGCCATAGATGTGGCGAGAATATCTTGCCTATTGTTCAAGAAAATAATTTGGGAGAAAAAGCCATTGAGGTTAAAAATTCAAGAATAACGACAATAAAACCTATCAACTTTAATAAAGAGTGGTGTAAAATTGGATACATATATGCCATGGGAACAGAGATTAAATGAAAAAAGCTGCTAAAAATCTGCTTACTGCAGTGCTTTCCCCTGCCTCCATTTTAATTATCAAATCCACCCCTATTTTTCACCTCCGTGACTCTTTTGGACACCTGCAAATAAACTCTGTATTGGATGTGTACTCTCTTCCCCATTATCTGCTCACACTTTCTTGGCCATCACCACTTCCACTCTACCGAAGTGCTTGGTCAAAGGTCTCCAGCGCCATCCTAATGAACAAACCTAATCTTTTTTTCACTCCTGAACTTACCTGCCCTTTCTAAACTGTGTGCCATTGGACTGTTTCTCTACTCTCTGCTTGAGACTCTCTTTTCCTTTGAACTTCTCGTGAAGCTATTGCTCTGACCAGGCATCATCCTAGATCCTTCCCCATCTATCTCACCGTAGGTTCTCTATTTCCATTTAGTTCTATCCAGTTCTCAAAGGTAGGCATCCTTCAAGATGGAGTGGCATGCTCTCTTATTTAAGTTTCATATTTCCTCACGGGATGATTGCATCTACTTTCATGTTGTTCACCATCAATTTGGCACACAATGAAAAAGTTTGCATCTGAAATCTTGACTGCTCTTCTAAGAAAAGCACTAAGTGTCAGCTAATACCTAGGCATCTCTTGCCATATATATTAACCATCAATATCTCAAATGTAGCTTGTTAAAATTTGAACTTATGGTTCTATCTCCTTGTTGGAATTAATATGCATCATTATTTCAGTTACTATGACCCAAAACTTTGGTATTGGTCTGTTTTTTATCTTTTTCTTAACCTTCACAACCAATCAGATTAGTCCATACTACCTCTAAAATGTTGTACAGAGCCACCAATTCTTTACATTTTTATTCTACTAGCTTATGTATGCCTGTGTGACCTCTTGCTAGGCCATATTGTAATAATCTCTCAGTTTCTAATTTCTTTCCATATAAGTTTAGTCTCTGCATTGAACCTTAAAACGGAGTTAAATAATAAAAGAGTTGCCTTTCTAAACAGTTCAGATACACCATTGTTCCCTTTGAGGACGCTCAGTTTGCCAATGATAATAATAACAATAGTAAGTATTTATGGACAACTTAGTATTTGTTAAGACACGTGATACATACTCTACTTCAGAAGCCAAAAACTGTGGTCCAAATTAAGCCTGCATTGATTCATGGATTCATCCATCATTCATTCACTCAGAGTATTTATTGAGCATCTTTATGTGCGAATGACAGTTCTGGGTTTCTTAATTGACATATTTTGATTGTTCCAGAATTTTTTTTAATTGGATAGGTTTTCAACATTTTAAAATGGAGACATTAAATGATATCTGTTTTCTCTCATTTTTTCTTTTAATCTTGTGAGGGACAGCCAGACAGGGCAACAATCTACTAAATCTGCAGAGATGTTTCCTTTCACCCTGGGATATTATATCATTTGCTACCGTTGACCGCTCTCTTGTAAACTGAGCACTAATGTCGTTAGCATTGTTCACTGTACTCACACTGTTTTCTGTCTGAAAGTTTAATATTTCTTGAGCTCTAGTCTCTATTAAAAGCGAAAAAAATTACTAAGAGAGCTCTATGTTTTTAAAAAAATATGAATGAGAGAATACTTCTTTGTGAACAAACACTATTTCTACATATCAAATACACCAACCAAGTGTGTCTGGATAAAAATAAATGCAACTTAAGATACCATTTGAAATATGGCATGCTGAATCCTTACTGTGGCTCTGTTTCACTCATTTATATAAACTGCCTGGCTGTTATTGTTGTTTAAGCATGTGGTCTGGGATCTGCTTACTTAATTCTCACAACTCTTCATGATAGCTACCAGAGATCAGAGAAAATAAATAACATGTCCAAAGACACACAGCTAATAATTTTTGAAGCCAGGGCTCAAACTTAGCTCTGTCTAAATCTAAAGCTCCTGCTTTTCAGTAAAGTTATTCTATGTGAGAGCCTATGATTTGGTTCCAACCTGCTTTTGCTGATTTATTCCTTACTGCACTCCAAATTGTTCACCAATTTCCACTTACGTTGTGCTTTTATATACCTTTGCTTTTGTTCGTGTCATCACTCTCTTTTTCACATGTTGAAATGTTAGACTCTGTCCTTCACTTTCTCTGAAGTAGTACTTTACTCTATGGGACTCTTAGATTTTTCTCCTGCTATCACGGGCACTCATATATGTTTGTTTTCTACCATTTGAGTATGAACCTCATCAAGTCAGGAAGTCTGCTTGTGGCCGATTTTGTTTTTAATGTAATACATCATCCAGCCCAGTTTTTAAAAATTATATACTAGGTACTCCATTATGGCTTATTGCATTGTACTTAATATAATTAGAGAAGGTTGCCTGGATGAATAATATTTTAAATAATTGATTCCTACAAAATTCCTCTCCTTTCTAACTTTATGGCCATTAAAAAATATAAAAATACTTGTTATATGATATGGTAATCGTCTTACTTGTAATCTTCTACTTCTTTGAAAAATAGTGAATGATGTTCTGATGGGGTTAGGGATTGACATTACATTTGGGGTGCATGCTTAGCTTGTGACAGGTGTTTAATGAAATGTGAATTATTGCATGAGGAAGTAAATACTGAAACTTACAGGTAAGTATTACTAGTTTAGGATCAATGGTGGGATCAAGAATATTTGTGCCTTTTTGCCAATTCCTTCATCTTTTCACTAGAGGAATGGGAATATGGTATACTCAAGGTGATGACTTTCGGAGACATTCTACAATTGGCTTTTCCTTATGAAAACCACATTGCTGAGCAACACCGCATTGGTATGTTTCTATCCAAAACCTTCTATCATGAGAGCAGGCCAGCATTTTTTCACTTGTAATTACTAGAGTCTCTTGAGAAATTAACCACAACACAGCCACTAAGCATTGCTTTGTGGTTTGCATTGAATTTAATAGGAGATGAGTATTCCACTTGACCCCCCAATACAGAGGTGATTGCCAGCAGGGACATTTCCAGAGTGCTAATGGAGTAGGATTTATGACATGTCTCAGAAATTACATCAGTTGCTGGTCTTCATTATGTTGGCTAACTCTCGTCTGCAGGAGGTACCTGTTTTACAAAGTCTGTGCTCTGCAAGGCACATAGAAAATAATGTTTTTTATTATTGAGACACAACCTCTGTTTTCTTCAAGTGTCAAAAATTAAATGGCTGACAAATCTGTTTTTCTAGAATATTGGTGCACCACACAAAAAAAGCTGACATGTTTCTTCAAAAAAGAATAGGAATAGGTTTTTGTATTAAATTTTTACATTTGCCATGTGTCCTGAAATCATAGTATTTTCTTTTCTTTATGTTGGCTCAGGCAAAAAGGCTGCCATGGTACCTTCTGTACACAAAGGGTTATGTTATAGTAGTTTAAAAAATTCTACACTTTTTAATAACTAAAAAAAGAGAATTTTTGCTAATGAATACTTTTCCTCAAACCATTAAACAGTATTCTCCGACTTTTCTATATGTCTTTAAATATTTCTTATCTGTCATTGATTTTAATGGGAATTGTTCTTAGTAAGGTCTAAAAGATCCTTAGCAAAGTAGCGGTGGAGTACAACCACACAAAGCACGTACATCTTGGAAAACTAGGTCGTGCTTGTCCTAATTTGCAGCAGTTTCTACCTCAACAGAAATGTCAGGCTTCATAGAAAAAAAGAGGCTTAGAAACAACAAATTGAAAGTTTGAAGAGTTTTATTCCACTCATAAAATGGCTCTCAGTTGGCCTATAAATGATACTTAAAGTAGAAACTCCCAGCCAACTTTAAGTCTTTGGGCTCCAGGATAATATGATGACAGACCATGAGCAGTCTTAAAAAAAAGCTGTAAGATCAATGGGGTGATGAGGGAGAGAGGGAGTGAATGGAAGGTTCTGAGAATGATTTTAGAAACTTCAGAGTGGTGAGAGTGAACAATTGTAAAGCGCCCCCTGGTGTGCAGAAGGAATCACTGCAGCCTTAGATCAACAAAAAGAAAACATGAAAAATTGCTCAACTTTTCTAATCATCAGGGAAATGCAAATCAAAACCACAATGAGATATCACTTAACTCCAGTGAAATTGGCTTATATCATAAAGTCTCCAAACAACAAATGTTGGCGGGGATGCGGACAGATAGGAACACTCATACACTGCTGGTGGGACTGCAAATTAGTACAACCTCTATGGAAAGTAATATGGAGATACCTCAAAGAACTAAAAGTAGAATTACCATTTGCCCCAGCAATCCCACTACTGGGTATTTACCCAAAGGAAAAAAACGCATTCTATAATAAAGACATCTACACTCAAATGTTTATAGCAGCACAATTCACAATTGCAAAGAAGTGGAAACAACCCAAGTGCCCATCAATACAGCAGTGAATTAATAAAATGTGGTATATGTATACCATGGAGTATTTAACTCAGCCATTAAAAAAAATGGTGAACTAACACCTCTTGTATTACCCTGGGTAGAGCTGGAGACCATTCTTCTAAGTGAAGTATCACAAGATGGAAAAACAAACACCACATGTACTCACCATTAAATTGGTACTAGTCAACCAACACTTATGTGCACATATGGAAGTAACATTCATCGGGTGTCGTGCAGGTAAGAGTGGGGAGGAGGGAATGGGTAAATTCACACCTAATGGGTGTGGCACACACTGTCTAGGGGATGGGCACGCTTGTAGCTCTGACTTGGATGGCACAAAGGCAATTTATGTAACCAAAGCATTTGTACCCCTATAATATTCTGAAATAAAAAAAAATATGTCTACAAGCATCTATATCTGAGGTTTCTAAGAGCTCTTGAATAGTAAGAAAATTATACAGATGATCTTTACAATCATGATTTTTTGTCTTCAAATATTGTCCTTTTTATAAGTTTGTTTAACACCTTATTTATGTTACCTTTGCTACTCAAATTGTCTGCTCTCTAGTATGGCCAACCACTTTTAGCACAGAGAAGCTAGACTTTATGTGTCAGGCAAATATTGCAAATTAGGAAAAAAATGTTCTGTGAAGGGGAGGCTGCTTCTTCCCTTTTTCAGAGTTTACCCTCCTGTCAGACTATTCTTTTAAATTTTCTACTTCCCAGCACTTAACCTATCTCCCATGAAATACCTTATTCTCCCCGGGGCATTACTGCCAAATTTGCCTTCCTTTGAAAGTCAGCAGAAAGGATTTGGGGCATTGTATATCCTATGATGAAAGAGAATGCAGTAAGGGGAAGATGAGAGAAGTTGAGTCTTGCTTATTAACTGTCCTCCTGTCACCGTGTTCTACTAGATTGGGTTCCATTATCATAATCCTGAATCTTATGAATTTTCCTCTAATAAAGTGACTTCTCTGTCCATTGCCTACTTAGAATTATGGCTCTTGTGAACAGCCACACACAAAGTATTATTGATTTGTACTCCACCTAAAATTAGATATATTTTTAAAAATGCTACAGAGAACTGCTCACAATTGGCTTATGCTAGAGTCTCCTTGATTTTCGCAGGCATGGTCCAGTAAAAAACTAGTGATCTTAATCAAGATCCACTTTCTCTTTTTACTTTATTCTGGCTGCAAAAACTCTATTGAGTTTTACCAACCTATGCTCAATCAGTGAATTATGCTAATTAACCAGCGAAGACTTAACAAACTCAATCTCTCTCAGCATCTCTCTTAGAACACAATTTATAGCAAATATCACTCCTAAGACCTGCTTTCTGGCAACAGTAGGGTGTAGTAAAAAGAACAAACATGGACTTTGAATTAAGATTCAAATCCTAACTTTACCACCTACTAGCTATGAGATCTTGGACAAGTTACTCAACCTCTCTGATTCAAGTTTTTATGCTTACAATGGGGAGAATATTTTCAGAGTTCATGTAAGGTATCTGGCTTAAATTAGGTAGTGAATGGCTATACTATTTTCATACATAATATTTCTACTATTATTCTTGCCGCTTCTCATGTTCTTAGCATCCTTAATGACAGCTCATCTTATTTCTCTTCTCTGCAACTATGTTTTTCTCCATATTAATTTTATTTTGTAGGTTCAGTACTTTATAAAGGCACCCATGGAACTTTCATTACCTTTTACTCAAAATAGAAACAGCAAAGCAGGGAAGAATTACATCAAGTAAGAACTGACAGAGTTATGTAAAACTTTACTTAGGTCTAGAAATTTATCCATATTTTCAAACCCTAATTATGGTACTTTGCAGTTTCAGAAGGATTTTGCTTGTGAAAACAGGAGTTTATTAAACTTACCAGGAGCTGGTTTTTAAACACTGGAGGGAAGATGAACGTTGTGATTAATTTGCAGTGAGCAATCAGGTATATATGAGAAACTAGCAAATTCCTTCCTACTATGATGCTGTTTCCCAGCCTTTGTATGACAAGAGTGGAAGCAATTTAGCAAAATATTTCTTCTGTTTTTCTCTGCACTTATCATTTTGATTTCTGAAGACTCAATTCTCTTCCTTTTGAGACTCAGAGAAAATACATAGGGGGGGATGGATTTGAAATTATATCTTCACATTTCAATGACACTAGCTGACAAACACTTAAGCTAAAATAATTGAATTAAATGCTTTTCAAATCATACAAAAAGTGCTTTCCTTTTTATTTTTTTCCTGACTCTAGGTTATAGTCTCAAAAATTTTCAGCTGTATTATTGCCATCCAACATGGAACATATTCCTCTTAATATTGATGCAGATGAATATTAACAGAAATCTGTTAAATGGCCTGCAGGGGTAGTCTTCACATACAAGAAAGGAAGTTCAAAATCAAATATAAATACGTATATGCATTTGTTCAAATGCACACACTATACTTGCTATTTACAAAAAAGAAAGATATTTTTGCCACTTGTAGTTTCTGTCCAATTTGTCAAAGAATATTTTGTCAATTCTGTATATTCTTCTATCATTTCCCTTTAATGTAGAGATACACCATACTGCAGAAAGAATTTAGAGAGGCAAACGTGTTGGAAAGGTATTTTTGGTTTGTTTGTTTTAGTGAAGGAAGTGTTTAATGGAAAGTTTAGAGGAGGGAATGGGAAATTTGGATAAAGGTGATAAGATAAAGTGACCTAAAGTATGTATAATGAAGAAAGGAATGGGGCAGATAAAGTTGGTTTGTTCAAGAGTATATGTGATAACTATTGCCTCGTGATGAAAGAGACAAGAAACTTAACGAGTCTCGTGAAGTGAAGGGGCCTTCTTGCTTCCCCCTCCTTGTTTTTCATGGGTGTGTGTGTTCATGAGGGTGATTGAGGATAGAATGTATAGTGTGAAGTATATTTAAATGGTGGAATTTTAATTAAATTCAAAGGAATTGATCTCAGGTGATTAGATTTGAAGTCAGCTAGAATAACTAATTGCTAAGTATTATAACTCAAACTCATAAAAAAAAATGTGTTCACTTGTTTTTCAAGAAACATCAATTCATGAAGAGAAAGAAAATGTCTTAAAAATGAAAATCAGTTAAACCAAGTCATTTTAAGTCGTGAATTTTACTACCTATTAGATTCTTCAGTAAACACTGAAAAGCAGTTATGTTTTATGGTTTTGTGCTTGATGTAGAGCTGGAGACATATATTTGTCTTGAAAGTTGTAGCATTTTTCTAATAGATCTTATAAGCCATCTATTAGATAACCTGACAACTAATAAAGATAAGTAATCAACATTACAGGAAATTCTGTTATGATAAAATTTAAAAATTTTTAAAAATACATACATTATGTAAGAATTTACAGTAGTAATAGGAATTCTTAGCCATTTGTCTTAAAACAGTCTTAAAACAAAAGAACTTAATGTTTAAAACAGTATTTGGCTTTATTTTCTAAATAAAATTTTAATGTTGAAAAAAGAAATTCTGCTCAATAATAATGGTAAAAATAAAATTATAAAATGTAAAAATATCTTGTACATATAACTTGTGCAACACCTGTATTTTACACATGTGGAGAATGAGTTTGATGAACTATAGAAACTTATGCCTGACATGAGCGTGATGTGTAAATGATGTATGATGTTTGTACTATACCACTCTGGAATAAAAATTGAAAAAAACTAACTCCACAGATAAAAACACTACCAAAGTCACCATAAACTATTTATTTGTGTTTCTAAAAGGAAAAAAGAGATATGTTGTTTTTGTTAGAAGTCAAAAGATTATTGTGTCAGCTACATCATTTAAATTCACTTTGAAAACCACCCAGTCATTATAATCAGGTGGCTATGGTAACAACATAAATTATCACTAAAAATAAGAAATCATTGCTCATTTAGAAGGTCCAATCAACCCTAAGAAGATAATTCTTAGAAATTATTACTTTTTTAGACAATAATAAGTAGATTTAAAGAAAAAAAACAGACAGAAAAACATAATGCCTCAAGTGGTCATTATGAAAGATATAAACTGAATATTGGGGTCCAGGTCAAGCAGATGTTAAAAAGTGACAACACAAGCACAACCACCATGTTAAATGAGCCCTGGGTATAACTGACTTTCTTAATTGGAGAAATAGCACAGTCAAAAGTGCTCAGTAGGTTATATAGGAAGCCATAATCTTGATGTTCTTTGCTGTTAAATATTAATTGAGATTAGGTTGTCATTTTTTTCATAAGCCTTTTGTCATCATATAGATATTTTTTGCCAGAGACTAAAACTTTGAAACAACAAAAATATTGAAGGAAAATAAAAAATAAAGAACCGAATATTGCTCTACATGGTGCAGAATCAACTTGATCATTTGCTTGAACTGACTTGTTTTCACTGATACAGACTCAGCTCTTAAATAGCATCCTACGCTGTTCCTGAGTACTAGTTACACATTTGCTTCTTTGGTTTTAAGTATGATGGTGTTTTATATTTTCTACCACTCAGTATAAGAAAAAGAAAACTGTCCATAGAAACCAAATGTTATTAGAAAGAACATAACTGTGATATAACCCTCACATGAAAGAGAAAGAATTATGTTCTTTAAAATAACTATCACAGCACATCTCAGTCATTGAAACTCATGAGTTTATTTTTTCCTTCCCATGGAAACTTCCTTTCACATAATATCTCTGAGGTTGAAATTAAGCAGACTAGAAGTCTGAAACATGATGTGTAAGGTACTAAGTTGAGATTTATTCTACAACAATTAAGTACCAAACTAGTAATTCACCAAAATAGTTTGAGAAAAAAAATGTCATGCTTTAAAAATCCTGGTCTACAAATGATCAAATAGGTTCCAGTGATGGCATAAAGATGGTAATAACTCAATTAATGCAGAATGTTAGTGTAATGCCAATGGATATTGAACTGGTTACTGAAACCAGATACCCTCCATGACCAGAGTGAGGCCAGGAGATTATTTTTACCCTGTCTGCCAAAGTCCTTATCTCCATAGCCAAAAAGAGAATGGTGACTTAAATGACTGGGGTCACAGTATTCATTCCAAAGCTTCTGTAAAAGCCTAGATTGTCTATTACTGCAGCTACTACAGGAATGGATTCAGTTTGCTAGTAAAAGCCACATTACTTAAGCTGAAATGTCACTCTCTTCTCTCTACAGTGAATTTATAAACCCTCAGAAGTGAGGCTGGTAAAGCCTGTAGCCTTTACATCTCAAATAGCACCTGAGCCCCCCAAACCCTTTCATATTCTCTTAATTCCAGTAAGGGTGGGCCTCCTGCATATTAATGTGTTCTAATTTAGTATTCCTTTAATCAACTTTGTGCCTATTAGAAGTACTTTTCCATCCTCAAAGCCTTGGCTTTTGTCTGACCCTGGATGAGATTCCCATAAATTTACTCCATGGCATGAGGTAATACCTCAACTGTATTTCAAAAGATTATTTTGGTTCACTAATTATACATGACTGCTTCTGACATTCTCTGTAGGAATATATTTATGTAAACGTCATTGTCTGTCCACCATTATTCAAAACCAACCTCTATTAAAGGGTTAACCACTTCAACTGAATCCCTGAGAAAGACACATCTCTCAACCTGGAAATAACAGTAGAAATAATAATGAATGTTTATTAATAGTTATTATATGCCAGGAACTTTAGATGTATTGATTCATTTCACACAATCACCCTGTGAGGTAGATACTATTATTACCCTCATTTTATAGATGGCTTAGAGTCACCATGGCTATTAAGTGTAGAAGTTGAATCTGAATTAGGTAAGCAGACTCCACAGTCTATGTTTTTCTACTTTGCTGCACTGCTGGTTTAGAGAGCCCTCCTCCAGAAGGGGAATAAAATAGACACCTCCTGATGGCACTTGCTATAACACACTTATATTACCTAAAAGCATGGGGCACAATTTTTGTAGATGCAGTTTATCTTCATTGACTTCTTAACCATGTCCTTTTGCTCTCCACCTTTGGCCTGGTCATATCCATCCTCAAGAGGTTCATCACTACATGCCATCTCTTGGGGGCCAGGTTCCTCACTGAGTCACCCTGCTTGAGCTTTTCCCCTTGACACTACATCTCTGGTTCCAGATACGTCCCTCCACTTTCTCCTTCTCCTCTCCCCTTTCCCTCCTAACATTTGTGTGCCTAGTGTTCCCGAGGTAAAGGATAGTGACATACTGTACTGTTCTCTTCCCAACTCCTCAGGAAGTGAATTTACAATTCTCACTGTGACCATATGTCTCTACCCTAAATGCTTGGCAAATATTTGATTCAGAGGTTTTTCGTCACTGTAGAAAACTGGAGCAATTGTTTGGGAGGTATAGTTAAGAAATGAATTAGATTTCAGTAGCACTTTTATTACTTAACTAAGAGGATCATGTACTTATTTATATTCTGGGCTGAATTTGGTACGGAAGGAAAGATGGAGGTTCACTCTAATTTAGTTCTGTGTCATTGATATTTATAACTCTTCTGTAAAGCTACTCAGTATCTACATCTTGTTCCTATTTTAGAAGGAGGAAGCAGTATTGTAGCTCCGAGTGTAGACCTTGAAGAGGACTAGATAATTACTTTCGTTACTTCCAATAGTGATATCTTAGGCATGTGAATTAGGCTTGGCTAATCAAGTGTCCCGCCTGGTCTTGAATTTTTAACAAAGGGACACAAAGGCAAAAGGATTCAGAATTCATCTAGAGTGGTGGTATCCAAAAACAGAGGAGATGGGACCAGCAATGTCCGGTAGTAACAGTGATCCATTCTAGTGGTGGCTAAAACCAAAAATGGCTGCAATGACAAAAATAATACCCTCACAAGACTATGTTGTATCATTGTCTTGGTTGCTCTATCAGCTGTCTTGACAACCCTGGGTCCTGTACCGTTTGTCAGCCTAATCTCCCACATTTCCCCCAGGTTCTCTAAGCTTCCACAGTCTCAGTAAAGTTCTTTTTTGCCAGTGATTTTCATCTTCTTCAATCAAAAACACTATCTGATACATCCTATCTCTCCTCACATTCTTTTCTTCTAGAACAAAAGTAGACTAAGAAGATAATCATAATAGCTTGATAATCTCTCCTTTAGCTAGTTCTGTGCTTACTAAATAGTCTCTCTGGTGGAGAGAGCGTGGGTTTCAGCCTCTTCATGTGGTACAAATGACTGTTGAAATGGGGGTTCTAATAAACTATCGTACTTGCATTTTGCACTTACTGTCTGCCTAGGAAGTAATCCAGGTGTTTCATATGAGCTCTTTAAATATTTTTGGCAAATTATTTTAACAGGAAAATATAGTATAAAAGAAATACAACTTAAAATGGGAACACATCAAATTTAATAGCCATCTAGTATTATAACCATGAATAAAATAAGAAAGTAAAGCATTTAACTGTATAAGTCTATAACGAGTTTAAATTTAAATGCATTAAAGTTAAGTAGATCTAGACTTCAAGGAAGGGCTCATTATTGAGCAGGAGAGAAAGATAAGCAAATATCACATTATATAATAAAAGTGGTTGTGAAAAAAAGAAAATATGTGGAAGGAATATAGTTGAAGATAGACTGTTTTTGTCCATTTTTTATGGACCATAATGTCAAAGTAGTTCTTGTATGCTAAGCCTTGCAGGATGAGACAGTGTTTCTATGGGATGAAATAGGGAAAAATGGTATTATAAAAAGATAAAAGTATTATGGTAATAATTATTATTAACTTAGCTAATGTCTACCATTTATTCTGTGCTGGCCATTCTTTTGTGCTTTGCAAACATTAGATCATTTAATCCTCACCATAGTGCAGGAAACAGTGACATTATTTTCAACTTGCAGATAACAAACCTGAGACTTGATGAGGTAAAGCAGTAAGAATGGCACCTTAACATGTAAATGGAGTAAAAGTTGAGTTAGGAAAATCCTTAAGAGAGAGTGTTCTGATGAAGAGATGAAAAAGTGTGTGTGCAGGAAGAATAATCTATTGGTTAGAACAGGTTGCGTTTCAGATGTCTGTATAGACACACATTTGGAAACATTCTTCAGGCAGATAAATATTAGATTGACAGAGATGCTATACTCAGCAAATACAAATACAGGGTGCCCAGTTAAATTTGAATTTTAGGTAAAAAACAACGTTTTTAGCATAAGCATGTTCCATGTAACATTTCAGACATACTTACACTAAAAAATGTTTTTGTCATTTATGTGAAAGTCAAATTTCACAGGTTGCCCATTATTTTGTCTGGCATCCCCACAGACTAGAAATATAGGCTTGAGTATCACCAACTGATTGCTTAGAGTAGATGACACTACCTTTGAAAAGAAAAGAGAGATTAGACAGTGGGTCTGTGGTACAGTATAAAGCTTGTCCTTTTTCCTCATCTATTCCCTTTGCCTTATAACTCTGTAACATTCTTTCACTCTGGTTCCTGGCTCAAGCCATATAACATGGTATGACCAATAAAGAGGCAGAATTGATGATGTTCCAGTTCTGAGCATGGGTGTCTTTTTCCGAAATCTATTTGCTCTCCTACTCCTGCCATCTCCATGTGAACACAGCTAGTCTAGCCTAATCGGACAGGGAGAGAAACATGGAGCAGAGCCAAGTCCCCCATTTACTTCAGCTGACAGCCCCTAGAGCCAACCCCCAGTCACCTGAGTGAACTCACCAAGGCCATCTTACTCCTCCCAGATGTTGGATGGGTGAACATGAACCTTCTTATTGTACAGCACTACAGTTTGTGGTTGTGTGTTTTGCAGCAGTATGATGGCAATAGAAAAAGGACACAAAGTCAAATACAAAAGTGTCTAAATAACTAACACACATTGTGTACTGTATATCAAGCAATGCTTGCAGGGTTTTTTTGGGTTTTTTTTTGAGACAGAGTCTCGCTCTGTCACCCAGGCTGGAGCGCTGTGACACAATCATAGCTCACCGTAACAGGCTCACTGTAACCTCAAACTACGGCCTTAAGCGATCTTACCACATCAGCATCCCAAAGTACTGGGATTACAGGAGTGAGTGGCTGCACCCAGCTGTTTTTTTATTCATTTCTTATTTAATTCTCAAAAAAAAAAAAGAAAAACCCTATGAAGTTGTTGCTATTGTTACCCCAATTTTACAGATAAGAAAACCAAAATACCATGGGGTTATATAACTTTCCAGGGCCACCTTGGCAAGTGGCATAGCTGGCAGTCTAACATAGGTGAATATGCCTGTGGAAAGTTGGTGCCTAGCCACCTGATGACACTGAATCTCAGTAAAACTACAAAGACGACTCTGGATTTGACAATTAAGGAGCTGTTTGGAACACTTACCATGTCAACCGCAACTGAGTGCTAGAATATTGGGGGAGGATGGAGGATTAAATGGAAAGTCAGGTGCTGAGGAAGCAAGAGAATGGGGACTGAGTGTAATTACTCCGTTGGAGCATCAGTGATATAAAAATAGGGGAAGAGAAGACAGTTGATTTAAGGGTAGACCGAGAAGGCTCTGAGGTCCTAACCTCAGTTTCTTTGGTTGTATTTTTGACAGAAATTCGTATATGTCTAAAGATAGTATATTGTATTCAGACTTCCTGAGTTAAAAATCCAGCTTTGCCTTTATAAAAACTGTCTGACTTTGGGAATTTTTTAACCTCTTTGAACTTTATTTTTCTCATGTACAAATACTTCAAAGACTTTTTACAGACTAGAGCACTAGAACCATGGAGGATGGTACCAGAGGGATCAATTCAAGTTTTCTTCCTACAAGAAGAGAGTACAAATATAAGGACAGGGAACAATGGATGAAACAAATTAAAAGCAAGCCAGAAGGTAAGAAAAGGGAAAATGGATGCATCTACTTTCACAAGGGAGAAAGAAAACTTCTCACTTCTTTCTCAGAAAATTGAGAAAAATGTTGGTGAATATAAATCTGGAAAGTGAGAGAGAGAGATTAAGGTATATCTCTTTTGATTATACTGTAGAAGGATTTTCACTGGAGCCTCTAATTCTTAAGTGTGGCCAGTGACACCCTATGACTAAAACACAGGACTTTATTGAGGGGTATTTGCCTAGCTTTCATTTGCTCAGATGCACAAACTTAGGCCCAAGCTCCTTCACTTTTTAACTTACTGTAGTTATTATTACCTCACAATTCAATATTGCATAATTTGGGATACGTTATTTAAATTCTCTAAACTACAATTTCCTCACCTATTATATAGGCAAAACAATTGCATCTACCTCATAACATCTGAAGTTTAGGTGAGATGATGCATGTAAACAAAGTAAGAACTTAATAAATATGAGCTATTATTAGTAATATTGAAGTTGGTTTATGGTTGTACTCCTGAGCTTAAGAGAGTGTCCAGCACATTTTAGGTGGTTAATATACATCTACAGAAAAGATGAATAAAACATAATATTAATTTAACATAAAAATAAAGCTTATTTTTTCATTTTTATCAATAGAATCCTATTATTATAATAAAAGGACACATAATTTAATGGAAAACTCGCATATAGATGTGTAATCAATAGGTTGGTGCTATGGTAGATTTATTCAGTACATATTTTATGAAATACTTTCTGTGTGCCAGGCATTTTTCTAGGCCTCATGAATGCAGACATGAATAAAAGAGATTAATTCCCTGTGCACATGGAGCTTACATTCCCTGGAGAAGGCACATAATATGTGAGTAAACAAGCAAGTGTGTAACATCCACCAGTAATAAGTGTTATGAAGAAAGAGCTGTATGAAGGACTACAGGCCAGTAGGGTACCAGGAAAGGCCTCTACTAGAAGTGACATTTGTGCAGGATGCTGTCAGGTGACTGCTGGAATCAAGAAGGCATCTCGATGGAGATGGTACTTAATGCTGAGTTTTGAAGATGACTAGGAACTCACCATGAGAAGTGAAGAGCAGGCCATCCAAGGTGAGGGAGGAGCTAGTATAAAGGCAAATATTTGACAAAAATTATGGACCATAATATGGTAAATACACATATTAATTCAGTCGATGTTTAATTAGTATCATACCTGGTGGGCCAACTCTATGGCCCAGACTCTTCTGTAACTTCCTTTTTACTAATTATCTTAAATTTATTTCCATATCAGCAATTTTGAGAACCACATTATTTTCATTATAATAGCAGCCTTGTGTGTCATCCAAAGAAGAGCCATAGGAGCCATTTTAAACAAAGAAATTTTAACAAAGGGACTAACAAAAGGTGGCAGGTTTTGATTTCAGGGGACCAGATAGGAATAGATGAGAGGGTGTAGCCATAGTCTAAGTGACAAATAATGATGACACACATTAGAAAGAGGGCAAAATAAAATTAAATATACATATATATGTAAAGAATCATGTGTGTGTGTATATATGTATGAAGGAAGTAGCACAAAATAGTTACAAATTAGCTACGGAGATGATAGAAGAGATGTAGGAAGACTTTCCAAATTCTGACCTGAATGGCTGTATGGATTATAGTGCCATTATCAGTCAGTTGGACAATAGAATCCATATAGTCCCTACAGCCCATAGTAAGGGGCTTGGCAGAAACATAACTAAATATTTAACAATATTAAGCCTCAGACTCTCCAAGTTCATAGCTAGGACCATAGATGGATCCATACCTGCCATCTAGTCCTCCAAATTTCAAAGACCAGCAATATTTATTGACCATATTTCCCAAAAAAAGACTTTCATTCATGCTTACAAAATTGATTAGTATCCTGAATTTTTATTCTGTGTATATATGTGATAAAATATACATTAAACTGAGCTTTCATATAAATAGAGCATTTTTCATTGATTAAAGAGTTTTTATATTGATTTCCATTATTAGATTGCCTGTGACCAATTTGAGCTCAGTAATAAGATGTGATCATGATTATTATGTCTTTAAAACCCTTTTCAGTAGAGGTAATAAAGTTTACTTTTTGTATCAATGTTTCAAGAAATTATTCACCCACCAGTTTTGTCCTTTAACATTAATGCTGGACCCTAAACTATGCAATAACTATTCACTAGTGTGCCTGGATACAGCTAACACTATTATGCCTTCCTCAATTAACATCTGTATTTTCCATCAGGAGATTTCCCGCTTACTTGCATTCAGAAGAAATGTATATTTTAATACCTTACTGATATACTGTAATAGGCATAAACAAAAGTTGAGTTCTTCCAACAGAACTATTATTGCAATTTAGAAATTTGTTTCATGTTCCCAGCTTCCAGTTCTTTAACAATCTAACCAAGAATGTAAACATCGCTTTTGCAATATGCTTTTAAAAGCCATGACATTCAGGAGAAGCACTAATTTATTTAGGTACAAATCAAATTTAATAGCATCTGGACAATTCAGTTCAGAAATCAAAAAGACCTTCAAATAAGGCCAGCACTTAAACCTAAGAGCATACGTTTTGTTGTTGCTTCTGCTTTCCTTATTTAGTTTTATGATTTGAAATTGAAACTGCGGTTTAGGTAAAAAGGTAACATTTTTCTATATACAAAGTCATCTTTAGTAGAATATAATGTCTGTCTGGAGAAAATAATGTTGAGCAGTAACATATTATGCATTCCAAATAATTGTTCTCTAAAAGCACCCACTATTTTTTATATGTTTATCAAGGTGAACTTTATCTATACTTACACCCCTTACAGAGAAAATGTAAATATTCAGACATTCACATATTGTTAAATTTTAGAGTTGACAATGGAAAATGACAAATCAAAGCTATAAATCATATAAGGTAGTAACTACAGTTATTATTAATCTACAGGGATCATTCTACTGTACTTTTTGGTTAAAGCATAAAATAATTATCTGAAGAACTCTTCCACTTTGTCCAAGGGATTTAGAACATACTAAGCTTTAGATTTCAAAACCCCACTAGCAAAATTAAATACTTGCAAAGGAGATCTGCTGGAGAGTTTTCGAATTGGTGCCTTTAGGTTTAACACCACTCGAATATGTATTATCTCTGGTTCTCATTTCATCCTCACAAAAGATAGATATGCTAGTTACCCTGGTCTCATCACCATATGTACACATAAATATCCACAATCATTATATACCAATTAAAAAATAAAATAAAACATGGTAGGTGTTCTATTTAAGCAACTGGGCCCTTGACCTATGAATTCTTCTCTTCTTTTTGTTTTGTCTTTTCTTTTTTTTCTTTCCTTTTTTTTTCCTTTTGCTTCCCTTGTTTAGTTTTTTTGATTTGAAGTCATAACTATAGTGTAGGTAAAAAGGTAACAGTTTTTCTATGAGAAATTGTTCATCCAGTAATGTTCCTCCTCTATGTTTACAGAAGGATAAGAGTTTCTCAGAGATAAGTAGTAGGGGTCTAAATTTGAATTTATGTGGATTCAGGAGTGTCTGTTCATGTCAGACAAGCTGGTGGAACAGGCTTCGCTGGACACTTTGAAAGTTGACTTAGAAACCTAGTAAAGAAGGGTTCAATCTGTGTTTACTATTGATGTTCCAAGATGCCTGTCCATGAGTGGTGGAACAAGCCTGGAAAAAAGTTGCTCTGGAGGGACTGAGGAATTTTCTGGGAGAGAGCAAATCCCTAGGGAAGAAAGAGCCAGGTTCCCCGATGTTGCCTGAGTGATGGAGCCAGACTTGACAGCCAGGAGGGGCTTTTATCAGTAAAGCATCTTGTGTGTTCCTAACATTTAACTTTGTGTCATCATCCATTCATGAAAAGGTCTATAAAATGTGATGAGCCCTGTAATAGAGTATTAAAAAAATCGGAAAAGATACCTTCGTACTTCCCTCAATTTTCCATAGAACACTATACCACTGGGTTCCAGTGCATCATGGCAGTGGTAGGTGGATCAACCTTATGAGGACAGTGACCCTGAGTAGATGCCAAATACAGAGTATAGTTCCACCCAAGAAACGAGTAATACTTCCCAATCTTCTCTGTCCCCCCAAGATGAAGGTTGGAAAAAGGCAAAGAAACGCCTGGCCAGAACAGCGGTACCAAGAACATATCAGCTAACAGCAACATTGCACAGCAGAATATGAGAATGACATACTCCTTAGTAATTACAGGAATACTTGAGGGACATTTGAGAGGGGCTGATATCCTAAGTGAGTGGACAAGGGAAAGTTATTTTAATTTATTGTTAATATGACACCTTATAAGTTCTCAAACTTGTGTAACATAGTGAAGTAGAAATATTTTCATCATACTCTGTTACATAGCCACAGATCTCACTGCTTCATAAATAATGGTTTTATAAGTTCCAAGATAGATGTTAAAATAATAAAAATACAAGCATTGAAAATAGTTAAAATATTTATATTTTAAGTAATCCATTTGTTAGATAAAAGCAAAATGGAAGTTTTCTTTAGGATTTTGATAGAAAGAGAACATCATGGTAATGGTGGTACGCAAAATAAACCAAAAATGAGGACACAGACTAGAGTGGTTATACATAGTGAATATGCATTTAGATGATGAGTTCTGGAGGTAAAAAGACACCAAATATTCACAGAAGCAGTTTAACCATTGATAAATATCTATCAATTGATGCTGAAGACCATAGGATAGGTGGATATTTCTGGAATGAAAGCACAGGATAGGACAAAACACATTTGGAGTCTTCCCCTATGCTTCCAATTTCAGCAATTCATTTAGTAGAAGCTGGAGAAGCCATATCCTCTGTAGCATAATGGGCAGTGGTAGCCGTATCCGTAACCTCCACAGCCACAGCCATAGCCCAGTCTGCGGAAGCTGCCACATCCACAGCCATAGCCGTGGCCCAGGCCACCGAAGCCTCTGCAGCCATAGCCCAGGCCTCCATAGTAGCTGCCGTAGTGGCTCATGGTGTCGGGGTAGTGAGTTGGTTTGCTGTTCAAGTCAAGATCTTGAATATGAATGTCAGCCTGTGTAGAGAGATGCTTATATACCCTGGTCAGAGCATGTGATAAAAAATGTCTCCCTTCTTGTTGCATCATTCCACATGACAAGTATCTCGCATGAGGCAGCTCATTAATCTATTGTCCCCTGACAACACTCATTAAGAATGTCTGAGCTTGTTTGGCTACCTAGTTATGTTGTCCCTGAGCTTGTTGCTTTAATTTTATTAGAAGAAATTTCTGTTTCTTCAAAGGATGTACATACCAAACTCTGAATAGAATTATTACCAGTCCCTTAACATCAGTCATATTAAATATTCTTGAATTTCTAATTAAATACATTCTAATCACAAGCATTTTGTGGTTTTGTTATAATTGATTCTACAAAATTTTAAGAAAAAGCCAAAGTCAAGACTCTAAAATCTACCAATTTCTTCATAAGGCACACATATTTTGTAGCATGAGAAGCAAGAAAGATTTGATTCATCTGTTGTGTGTACTAGAAAGCACTATAAAACGTCATATAATTTCTCGAGTTTGAGAACTTTGATCAGTCTCAGTGCTATGAGAAATGATGATTCTACCTGCCTCCATTCACCGTTTCCTGTCTTTTTCTACCTTTTATCATTAGTCCACGTATCTTGTATTTTTTTCAATTCTCATTTCAAATATCACCCAACTTCCTGTCCTCCACTAGTCATCACTGCATCCAGATAAAAGTGTGAAGCAAGTAAAATGATTTCGGTTACAACCTATTTACTCAAATCAACACTGAATTCCTTCCATCCAGATCTTCATAATCAATATAATACATTTGTCCTTATCTTCTCTTTACCTATTCTGTGCCTATTTTTTGTTTTCAGGCAATTTCTAGTTAGCCTTTCTTAAAATATCAACTATATCTTTCCATGATATTGATAATGCTGTCTCCTGTTTAAAACATATTTCAACTGTTCAAATTATCTGAAATTTCAAAAAGATTTGAACAACTTAGAATAACTTAAGAAATTCTCTAAATGTAAGTCACAATTGTGCAGAAGACAGGGATAAGGAGAAGCTTTATAGGAATAGTGGGTCTGGTATTCACAGAGTCCCTTAGCTCAGCCCAGAGAGTTAGTTAGCAAGGCTGACCTCATCATACTTGATTAAGACTCACCCAGATGTGCCTCTCTATATCTTGAAACTTGGGACTCCAAAAATTTATTGGTTTTATATAACTATAATTATATTGCTAAGCTTTTGTTGAGATTTACAAGTAATTGGATGACATTTTAAAAATTTTATTTTAATTTTTGTATGATATATAACATTCTACATATTTATGGAGTACATGTGATATTTTGTTATATGCGTAGAGTATAATGATCAAGGTAGGGTATTTGAGGTATCCATCACTTTGAGTACTTATCATGTCTATGTGTTGTGAACAATTCAAGTCTTCTCTTCTAGATACTTTGAAGTATACAATACATTTTTGCTAACTATGGTAACTCAGCTATTGAACAATAGAACTTATACCTTTTATCTAACTGTATGTTTGTAGCCAATTAACCTATTCTCTTCATTGCCCTCCCCACCACCCACATGCTTCCCTGCGTCTGGTAACTATCATTCTGCTCTCTACCTCCATGAGATCAACTGTTTTAGGTCCCACATATGAGTGAGAACATGCAGTATTTGTCTTTCTGTGCCTGGCTTATTTCACTTAATATGGTGACCTCCAGTTCAGATGACACATTTTTTTTTTTTTTACAAAAGGTTTTTTCTCTGACTTGCCTGGTGTCAAAACAAAGCCTAACATTTAGTTGGCACTCAAAAAATTATTTGAATAACTAAGTGACATCAAAGCAATGGCTATGAATTGCATAATATGAGGAACTCACTGCCTATTCCGGGAAATATTTTAAGGCTAGACATGAATTCCAACAATCTGGTATGAGAGTAGCATTTAACTCAACACTAGACTTGCTCTTTAATGTCCGTGCTACCCTAACCCAATTTAATTCCTTTGTTATTGCCCATTTCAGAAAATCAGTCAATTGATATAGTGAAAATTTTCATTTCATTTACATTTTAATAATTTAGAATTATGAATAAATTATCTAGCGTTAAGAATTTCACATTCTTGTGTGGCTCTGTCAGAGCATGTGATCATGATTACATGCTACTTTTTTGTTTTTGATGCCTAAAACTGTCTCTATTTATGGAAATAATATGGAATATAAGTGCAAAACTTCAATAATACAATAAATACTAAACATAGTTTAAAAGAAGAAAATGTGATATGATATATGATATGCATAACCTATTTGTTCATTAGCTGTAAAAACGTGAAAAATCAGTTCGAAGAATATGTAACGTCTGTATTTTTCCCTGTATGCACAAGTGAAAAAAGTAACAATAGGATTTTTTTAAGGGGTTATTATTTTTCTGTCCCTTTATTGCATCAAAAGCAGACTTGGGACATTATTATTTTTTAAGAGGTTTTAACTCTTGATCAAACTTTCTACTCATGTTGATGTACAAAAGGGTAAAAAATGTTCTTACATTTTTCCTGGAAGTAAAGAAATCTTTTGTTATAAATTCAAAACACTTTCTGTCACTTCAGATATAGATCAATACCACCTTAAATAGACTGAGATTATGGTAATATTGATTATACTGAGAATGTCAACACAGTAATAATTATAGTGATTACTACTTTTCAGCCCCATAGAAACTGTCCCTAGAGATATTACCCAAATGAGAGGAAAATGCTTCCAGTAAAATCCTGTTCTACTGGGTCAGCCTGTAAAGCTCCACCATCCATAGAGCCACTTGGCTCAATGTCCTCTGCTTAGCCCACTGAGGTAGTACACAGAACCCCCCTGACAGCATCAACTGAAAGAAGTCATGATGTATTTTTTTAACCCAGAATTGAATTTTAACATTACTTATTGGTTAGTTACATTCAGAAGCAGAGAAACTATTAATAAATGTTGGTTGGCTCAATTTTCTATAACAGAACAATAAAAATGAAATATGGGTGTTAATCTAAGAAAAGGGATCAATCTTCATAAAATCGGTTGTGATAATTTAGCTCTTATTATAACTATGACCAGAACATTCAGAATCGTTTATTTGACAACATTCAAGCGGAAAATACATAAAAAGAGAAAGTCTACATAGTATAGTTCAATACCTGGGACTCAGGACAGCTTAATTTTAATCCTAGTCTTTCCAGTAATTATCAGGAATAATTACAGATTCTGAATTTCTGTGCTTGTAAAATTAGAGGACAGCATTGCAGAGTTTTAATTCTGGTCTTTACTTCTGTAATTCTATTTTGGTCCCCATTTTATTGCATTTGGCCAGCTTATATCAAACATCTGTAGGTTCATATTATTATCTGGAATTCAGTTTTGCAAAAACAATATTGTTTTGGTTATTTTTTGAAGGTATGATGTTTTTACTGAAATTTATCTTTATATATATATTTTTTAAATTATTGAACGATATTTTTGGTCACTTGAAGCTGTACAAAATATTGCCTTATGAAAATATTTCTGTGTGTTTATTGTCTCTATTGGGTTATAAATCCTTCAGCATAATGATGATGATGGTGAAACAATATTCCCATAAAAGGACAAGTGAAGTGAATTCAATGACTAAAGGTCATATTTTATCATCTAGTTTACAAAGGACTTTTAGGTCAGGCTTATTTTACATGCATAACAAACTGGAAAAAGCAGAAAATTATGAGTAAAGGAAGATTACATATAATGCAGAGATTCATAGAAAAAGATAGCTTACTTTTCTGAAAGGTTTAGGGCTACGAATTATAAGAATTGTGCAAAGTTTGCTTTGATTACAGTTTTAATGGTATGAATGTTGTCATGGTTAATTTTAAGTATCAGCTTGACTGGATTAAGTGATGCCAAGATAGCTGGTGAAACATTATTTCTGGGTGTGTCCGTGAGGGTGTTTCAGGAAGAGATTACCATTTGAATCTGAAGACTGAATAAAAATCACCCTCATCCATGTGTGTGGGCATCATCCAATCGGTTGAGGGCTTGAATAGAACAAACTCGTGTGAGCTCCTCCCCCCATAGTAAATGTCTTTCTATATATCTACGTATATCATGGGATGATATTGGTCCTGTTGCTCTGGAGAACCCTGACTAATACAGATGTCTAGCATCCACAAATGCTAGATATATCTATCAAAGGCATATCTAACATCACCTGATTTTGTTAAAAAATAAAAAGAGAATCAAAATTTTTGAAGGAGTTGTAAGATTAGTTCACAATTTTGAACTCCATTGAGAAATGAAATAGATGATATTTGAAATTTGTAAAATAGGTACATTTCTGAAAATGCATATAGATTTAAAACTCCATAGTTGATATTTTTTTGTTGTCAAATTCTATTCTTAAAGTTATCTAATGAAAGGAACATAATTATATTCTATTGTTTTGATGACCAATTTTCAAGGTAGAGCTACTTTCTCTATGTTAATTTATACATATATACACATATATGTATATATAATCATGTGTGTGTTCTAATTTTACTTAACCTTTAGTAAAACTTACATATAAGTATTTACACATAATTGAGTTAAATGAACCAAACAAAAACCATATTTTTTGTATCAAATTAGGTCATTTATTGGAATTGGACATAAACCAGATAATATCTCCCAAGCTGAGATGCAAAGAGACATGATGTAGACACATTTATAAATAATGAATTCTTTGAAATTCTTCGATTTCACTTGCTAAATGACCTAGGGTGAACTCAATCCGTTGACTGAAGAATATTTTAGCAAATCCACTCATGGTAACATATGTTGATTTACTATAGCAGTAGTTCAGTAGAAGCCAAAGAACCCATATCTTCCAAAGTATGATGGGCGGCTGCCATATCTGTAGCCTCCATAGCCACAGCCACAGCCCAGTCTGCGGAAGCTGCCACATCCACAGCCGTAGCCATAGCCCAGGCCACCGAAGCCTCCACAGCCGTAGCCCAGGCCTCCGTAGCAGCTGCCGTAGTAGCTCATGGTGTCAGGGTGGTGAGTTGGTCTGCTGCCCAAGGCAAGATCCTGAGTGTGAGTGTCAGCCTGTGTACAGGGAGGCTTATATACCCTGGTCAGAGCGTGTGATGACACCTGTGCCCATTCTTTTGTGGCATTCCCAGTTGTTCATTTACCTGATGCAACTCATTTATCTGTTAACACAGGAGAGGCACACACTCGTTAAAATTTTTGAGCTTGCTGAGCTGCCTAGTTAGAACACCCTCAACCTCCTTACACTCTTTTTTTATAACAAGAAAAAAAATCTATGTCTTCAAAGTTGCAAAGTGAAAAATTCCCTGAATAGGGTTCTTCCTTACCAAGCATATTGTATCATTTGTATTTGATAGTGGTTTGTCATTAAATATTTTCCTATTTATCATTTTATATCATTCTTTGGATTGGTATATCTTACTTCCATCTAGATTCAAATACATTGACCTAGTTTAGCACTTTCAGATCTAGCAAATTTTTCAAATCTAGCAAATTTTTCAAATATCAAATTTATTTCTCAGGTTGAGAAATAAAAGATATGCCCTCCTTCAAAAGAAAAGAAGGCATTTTGAATAAACAAATCTTCTGATCATCTTTGATATATACAAAGTAATAGAGAAAAATATATACATAGGCACAATATAAAACTATTTTGATGTTATCTGTCAGCTTGCAAAACATCCTTTTGGCTTATCAATAAAATAAAATTTACTTCAGAAACTGAGATATAATCCTAGAGAACAAACTCACTTTTGAAACCAACCTGAACATCTGTCCAAAAATATTCTCTTTATGCCATTACCCACTTTTCTAGAATGGGCTCTACCTAAAGTATTGATATTATCTGGAAATGCAGATGATCTTGGTTCCATGCTTTACAGACACCTACTCTTCCTCATAATCTATGTATCAATTCTCTTTACCAAACCTCTCTTTACAATTTATTATGCATTCACTCCCAGTACATACTAGCACCAGCTAGGTATTTGTTCTTGGTTATTTTTTCCACTCCTTTTCATCCTTCTACACATAGACCTAATTTTATCCCAATATTTTTCCCCTTATATTTGCTTTTCCAATTCTGTGTGCCTTACCCCATTATTTACTCTCAATCAGCAAACTTTTTTTTTAATGAAACATTACTTATTCATTAAAGGTTTAAAATTTTTAAACCATATTTCTATACTCTTTGGATCATATAATATTTTTAACAGAGTTATTAAAATCTTGATGCCTTAAAAATCTCCAAACTTAAATTTGCAGCATTGAAATGACTGGGACAGAAAGCAGGGATGCAAGGGGAGCTGGCCAGTCTTCACAGATTTCCTCAGCTCATTCTGGGGAGATGGTATATCAAGCCCAGGTTTAAGCCCCACCAGAATTTGACCATATCTTGGGCTTCAGTCTTTAAGTAATATTTTACTTTACATAACTTTAAACATGTTGCTGAGGGTATTTGTTGTTTTGAGGTTTATAAATAACATTTTTAATAAGGCATTTTTTCAACTGGATTTGTTCACTGCTCTTCCGAACAAATGAAAAAAAATTTTGTTGAATGGATGAAAAATAAATTCTGCCTGCCACAACTTTCAGTGAGTCCCTGGTGAAATACATACTCAAATGGCTTTCAAGTTTTAAAGGAATATTTAGCCCAATATTTGCCTTGGCTGTTAAATCTGGTTTTTTTCCTTTATCAAAATTCATTCCATCTTCACTTTTTTTTCTGGAAAAGAAAAGTGCAGGGAAAATTTTTCATTCTCAATGAGTGATTCTGAAGTCAAACAATCACAAATAAAAATAGCAAGTTTAAGAATCTCATGAATGCTTAGATAAATCTGCTAGACTGTATGACCCCGAATAAAGGCTAATTTATGTTGTTTCTGATGCATATAGCTATGTCCACGTGAAATAAAAACCAATAGATTTTACAAATTAAATAAAAGCTCAACAATTAAATGTACCCTGATTTATTTATGTATTTTCAAAGAAGAAAATAATGTATATATGTACATAAATATCTCACTTTGATACACATACACACATCTATAAATACATACATATGTGTGTGTATATATATGATCAAGAATAAGTTGTAAAATAATGCCTTGAAATACATGAACCAAAACAACCAAGTATTTTTATTGGTTCTTATCCTGATTAAAAAAAAAATAGAAGAATGGTAATATCCTTTGGATTCTGACTACCTTTGGAAACTGAGAAATGTGTATTTCTTTTGAGATTATTGTTTTAATTCAGTGGACTCAAAAACTTGGACAATTATTTCTGTGTCATTATTTTTTTGAGCGATTTCTACCATAAGATGATGAGTTGATTGTGAAGCTGAGATCCTGTGTTGTTGTGTAAAATGATGAAAAGAAAGTCTCCCATTCACAAAATGATAGTTTTTATTTGGAAGTTAAGGATACTTTTTCTGTAAATTCAAAAAACTTTTCTTCACTCAGATAAACATTAGTTAAATAAAAAATTGGCTATAATAAAATTTGATAACGTATTTTACTATGAGAGTCATACACAATGCTTCTCAACCTAAAGACATTGATAGTTGTTTTTATTTTTAGCCGTAAAGGGAAGGCATGTCCATTAACTTTGGAACTATATTAACATGAATGACTAAGTGCAAAGTAATGGAAACACACGACTATATCTCATTGTACAATGTGCCCCTATAATGCCCAAATTGGGATCAGCTGGAAGGATAGGTGATGTCCGATGGCTGAGCAAATTTAACTTTGTGCCCTTCAAGTAAAGGGTTTGATCTTTTGATCTAGATGTACATATACAGATAACTACAGGTATGCCCATACATATGTGTATATACGTGAATAGATACACATAATATAGGTACAAATCCAGGTGAAATCTAGATAAAGTTAACATTGAATTTAAGATTCCCAATTCTCTATATTAGAACAGTAAAATTTTATAGAAATGGTGATTCCAAGAAAGCAAATCCTCCTTTACATCCCCAGAAATTCAGCTACGTTTATGGAAACTGAACAGAACTTTGAAAATGCTCTCTTGGCTGCATACAGGGAGAAAGCAGACTGGGAAAGGAGACTGCATCATGGCACCTGCATTCAGAAGACCTTGGCTGTAGTCCTGATCCTGACTCTGACAATGGAGCTGCTGTAACTTTTGTGAGTTTATTTTTTTATCCTACCAGATGAGGTGGACATCACTGCTTTCATTTAATGTCCGTTCTAGTTCAGCAACTTTATAATACTACTATGTGACTAAATCAAACATATTTAAACAATTTGGACCAATTTAAACAAAATATCTTAGTTTTTTATTGTTAGCTGAGTATATAATTTGATTTTAGGAAAAACATTAATATTTGTTTATTTTTTTTCTTATTTCGTCAATAAAATGCCCCCTCCAGACTATTTTTTATTAGGAAAGAGGTTTAACTGAAATTCAGCTTTGTAAGAAAGCTCTTTGGATTGAACCATGCTTGTCGTCAGCCTAAGCTAAGAAATAAATTAGCTCACGATAAAATCGTGTTTTTTTTTCCCTTGTTAAATTGTAAAATTTTCAATATGATGATGGTGAGTAAGAATGCCACATCATGCCACAGGAAAGTCAACTGAAGAAAAGCTAAGATGTTTTGAGTTAAATATGAATTAACTTCATCTGAAAAAAAATTCTACACCAATTCATTAGTGATTTATGGATTACCTGTTCAATGAAAATGCCAGATGAAATAGTGTGCAGAAGAGAATGACAGGGTGAGATCATACAAAATACAAAAATTCTTGGAAAGAAAGTGTAGTTTAGTAATTAGCCTAGTGATGTGGTTTGATCTGTTATCATTTGCTTGCTCTTACAATAAAAAAGCCAAACACACACATTTTGAATGTGTAGAAGGATTCATGATGCATTTCAAGTGAATCAAGAAATGGGAGTTGAATTAAATGAAACATATATTTTGACATATAAATATATGCATCTGTTAATTGGCATTGCTTTCCTTGTTGACGTAAATCTGCATATTATCTAAATAAAAGCAAAAGATTAAAAAATATCAAACTACTAATCCTTTTGAAGCTCTTATTTTCATTTCATTCTAGAATTATTATTATTTGGAATCATCTATTTATTTGTCTATCTGCATGCATGCTTGTGAGGTATATGAAAAAAATAGATTCTCAGTCCCAGAGATATCTTCCCTCACTGACAACTTAGTAGAAGGTAACAACCACCACTTATGCATAACTGAGTTTCATGAACGAAACAGAAGCCAGATTATGTTTTCAAATTAGGATGTTTTATTGAAAGGTAAACATATAATTCAATCAGTTATAAAAGCAAAAGTAGAGGATACTAGGATTATGATGGAGATATGGGTATAAATTGAAAAATTGCCTGAAATTCTGAGATGCTAAATTATTTTGTGCAAATAGCTCCAGCATGACTGTAGTTGTCCAATGATTGAAATCAGCTTTGGAAAGTCCCCTTATAATTTCAGACATTGGGTTCCTGGGGCAATAGTTTAGTAGAAGCCCAAGAATCCATATCCTCCATAGCATGATGGGCAGCAGCCATATCCATAGCCTGCATACCCAGAGCTGTACCTGTAGCCTCTATAGCCACAGCCACAGCTCAGTCTGCGGAAGCTGCCACATCCACAGCCATAGCCATAGCCCAGGCCATTGAAGATTCTACAGCCGTAGCCTAGGCCTCCATAGCAGCTGCCATAGTAGCTCGTGGTGTCAGGGGTAGTAAGTTGGTTTGCTGTTCAAGGCAAGATCTTGTGTGTGAATGTTGACTTCCATATACCTGACAGATCATGTGATAAAACACTTGCCACCTATTTTAGTGTCATTCTGTATGTTACACTTACTTGACACTATCCTGACATCTAAAGGGGCCGTCAAACTCATTAAAGTGTTTGAGCTTGCATTGTTGCCTTGTCATAGTGTCCCTTAAACATATTGCATCACTTTTATGAGAAGAAGTTGCAGTATCTTCAAATTCTGGACATTCTAGGTCCTAAATAGAATTCTTCATAGGCTTGTTATGATAGTGTTATGTTTTGAAATTAAGTATTGCTTCATCTCTGGATTTTCTAGAATTGTTATGCTTCACTTATGATTAAGTGAAAGAATTTGGTTAATTTCAAGGCTCTACAATTTATCATATCCTTTCAAAGGTACCCTCTACCTCATGGTGAAGTCCCTTTCAAAGGGGAAGGAAGTATTTGAAAGTCTGAAGGTACATTTGAAAGCTCACCTGCTGTGTTTACCAGTGAAGAAATTCAGAGGGAAAAAAAAAGTTGAAATAGCGCCATCCTTTTTCTATTATTCTAGAACATTGGCCATCATAAACACTATTTTTATTTTTATTTTTTTTTGTTTTACCAGTTTGAAAAATAAAAACCATTTTGGTTTAATATGGCATAATGTTGCTCAAACATTGAAGTCAGATCACAGTAATTGACAATTTATTTCACAGAAGCCTTACAAACAGTTCAAGTTTTCTCTTTTCACACTCTGACTCCCTTTCTGGGATATCATCTATCCAAGGTGCCACCAGAAATACAGATTACATCTGCCTCCTGCCTTACGGATACCATTCCCTCCTTCTCCCCAATCCATACAATTGTTCTCTTATCAATCTATTCCTTAATTCCCATGAGTGTCTGGGCCTATGTGAAAAAGCAAAATATATACAATCTTCTTTGTCTCCTATCGATTTTCATCCAATCATTACTTAAATTCTTCCATATAAATCTTCATTTTTACCATAATGTTTTTGCCTTGGTATTCCCTTTGCTTATTGTGTGCTCATTTTATTCAATGTCTTTAAACAAGAAATAGCAAACTAGTCTCTACTAAGATATTAAGTATTTATTAAGGCCTTAGATGTCGCAAATACATGCCATCTGGAAAGACCCTAGAAAATTCAGGAAGAGACTGTTATGACTGGGAATGTCTTCAGAACTTTCAAAAATATAGGCATAAGGTAAAAAGACAGGGTAGAAACAATAAAATTAAAGACAAAAAGTCCCTCAGCTGAGTCTAAGAAGTTAGCCACCTACACCCAAGGTTGACCCAAAACTTGGTTAAGTCCCACCCAGATATGCCCTGAACTTGAAACTTAAATAGATAAGTTCTTGTTAACTTTATATGACTTCAAATATACTGCTCAGCTTTTGATGACTTTATAAGCAGTTTTCAAAGGGTGCATTTTCCCAGCTGGACTTGTTGACTGCTGTTCAATGACCAGCATGCAGTGGAAACTCAATATAAGTGTTAAATGAATGAATACATTCTAAGGTCCTTACAGGTAAGAATTGTGTCTTTCATAAACAGGGGAAACTATATGAGTACCTCTGAAAAATTAGGATTTAAAAAAGAAATCAGCTCAAATAGCTTGCTTGCCTTAAAGAAACATATAATTTATCTTATTATTTGCTTTTTGTTATTGTTGAAGACATATTTTAAAATACACAAATCTTAAGTGTACAAGTTGATGGTATTTTGCTTATATTCATATACCACCCAGGTCAAGTACACTCTAATTCCTAAAATCTGTGTCTTGACTCTACCAGTCAGAATTACCCCTAGAGAGTACCTATCAATATCCTAGATTAAGTTTGCTTGTTCTGGACTACATTTAAATGGACTCGTATGTTACACTGAGACTCCCCTCTTCTAGTTGTTCTGTGTGTCACTATGTCTATGAGATAGATCTTTGTTGTTGCATATAGTGTTAATTGTTTTTTAATTTCTACAAAGTAGTCCATTGTATGAATAGAGCACAATTTATTTATGATTCTGCTCTGGTAAATCTATATTTGAGCACTTTTGTTTTGTTTGGTTTTTGCTACTATGAATAAAGAAAGCTGCTATGTACCCTTTAATGAAGATCTTTTTTTGTAGACCTAGAGATTCCTTTACCTTGGCTATACATGAAACAGGAATAGCTAACTTATACCATATACATTTATATTATAAAATATAAAGTATTATAAATATATAATTATATATAATATTATATATATTTAGCTTCTATAGATCCTGCCAATCTCTAGATACAGTTGTTATATTTATACAGTTCTTAAATTTACAGTACCAATAGCAATGTATGAGAGTTCCAGTTGTTCTACATCCTTACCCACAGATATCATTTTCAAACTCTTTAATTTGACCATTCTTGTGGGTATACAGTGATATCTGATTATTGTTTTAATTTGATTTTACCTGATCAATAATGATATTCAGCATCTTCACACTTGGTTATGAGTCATTCAAATGTCTTTTTTTTAAGTGCCTGTTTAAGTATTTCATCCATTTTTAATCAGACTTGTAATATTTTACTATTAATTGGCAGGAGCCCTTTACATATTTGGGTACATGTGTTTTGTCAGATTTATGTACTGAAAATATTTTCACCCAGTATGTAGTTAGTTTTTTTCACTTTAAAATGATGTCTATATATGAATCTAATGCAATGACATAACGAACAGTCCAATTTACTAATTTTTTTGTTTGATGTTTATGCTTTGTGGTCCTAGTTAAGGAATTTTTTTTGATTACCTCACATATTGCTATTTAATTATTTTGTCTACCTTCTTCAGAACTTGTTTGATTTTAATTGATTATTCTTAAAAAAAGACAGTTGATGATTTAAATATTTCACTCTTATTAACTCAAGCTGAAGCCATAAAATCACAGAGAAATCAAACAGGTTTCAGGATGTCTGCCTACTTAACTCTGCCAAATATATATCAATTTGAAGGCAGATGATCCTGCTGTGATGTGTTCTCCCAAAGGTAAGCAAAGCTTTTCCCTCAAAGTAAAGATATTCTGGAGTAATTTCCTTAAACCCTGCAGAGATCCATAAGAGCAATAAATTCAAGTGCTAATAATATGATAAAACAACATTGTCCTAGAAGTGTCAAATATTTTCTCCAGGGAGGTATATAGATTAATACTCTTAATTTATATCTACAGAAGGCCTTTATCCATATTGTGCAGAAATGCCATTAACCATTAAGAAAATGGAATAGCGATTGTTATACTCTGTCAAATTAAGTAGTGTAGACCTCCAGTAGAATCACTGAGCTTTTCCAACTCTGATCTAGTCAATGTAAAGTTAATGCACTGTGACTACACTGAAAGGGTAGGTCTTACTAGCTGGTTGAATAAATCTATTCATATGTTCAGTAAACAAGTCTGAGTCTTTCTAATTCTTCTTAATATTTTTAATATCATTCAAATTTAGCATTGTGTGCTAATTATTTTTATTTAGACCAGATAAACTAGAAATTAATAGGTTCAAGAGTCATCAAAAATCAAAGTGTTAAATAAGAAGATGTGTTTAATGTGGAAAGTGGACTAATCCTGATAAACTCAGCTGTGATAGTTGCTAGGACATATGATGAGAATTTTAAGATTGTTTATTTGAAAGCACTCAAGAAGGGAAATACACAACACAAAACAGATATTCAGCATTTAAATAAATTAATAAATAAAAGCCATTGTGCCATTTCAAATTAGGATAATTTATTTCAAAGGGAACTGACAGATTACGCAATTACACAAGTACAGATGGGGGACACCAGGAGACATAATGTAGACAATTAAAAGATGATGAATATTCTTAAAATCTTGGATGCTAAGTGCTGTTGACCTTGGCTTGGTCCAGGATGATCTTTTTTGTTTGAGTTATTACAGTCAAATTTGTGTAATCTTCTCATGGCCTCAAATATTGGGCTCCCAGGGTAGGATATTCAGTAAAAGCTAGAGAATCCATATCCTCCATAGCATGATGGGCGGCAGCCGTATCCATAGCCTCCATACCCAGGTCCATACCCATAGCCTCCATAGCCACAGCCATAGCCCAGTCTGCGGAAGCTGCCACATCCACAGCCATAGCCATAGCCCAGGCCACCAAAGCCTCCATAGCCATAGCCTGGGCTTCTATAGTAGCTGCCGTAGTAGCTCATGGTGTCAGGGGTGGTGAGTTTGGTTTTCTGTTCAAGGCAAGATCCCGAGTTTGAATGTCAGCATGTGTAGAGGGATGCTTATATACCCTGGTCAGAGCATGTGATAAATCACATGTATACCCTCCTTTTGTGCCATTCATTTTATTACAGTTACTTAACACGACTCAGTCATTGTCCCCTGACATGGGGAGAGGCCCTCATATTCATTAAACTTTTGAGCTTGCTTTGTTGCCAAGTTAGGGTAGCCCTTAAAAGTTATTGCATCATTTAATGAGAAGGAATTTCTGTATCTTCAAAGTCTGGACATACCAGACCCCAAATAGAATTCTTCATAGCCTAGCATACTGCAACAATC
Organism: Daubentonia madagascariensis; assembly: GCA_023783475.1. Lineage (NCBI taxonomy): Eukaryota > Metazoa > Chordata > Mammalia > Primates > Daubentoniidae > Daubentonia > Daubentonia madagascariensis. The sequence goes on along the minus strand of JAKFHU010002341.1, from coordinate 694,337 downwards.
ATATCTGATAGTGTTGTGTGCTTCAGTTAAATAATTTTTCATCTCTGGTTTTCCTTGGATTGGTAAGCTTCATTTACGAATTTAATAAAAATTAAAGAAATGGGTCAAATTCAAAGCTCTACAATCTATCATAGCCTTTTAAATCATCTTATTCTTCAGCCTAAAAAGTAAATTATCTGTCTTCTTTGGAGATAAGGAAACAGAAATATCCAAAAGCCAAGAGACATCAACTCAACTGTTGTAAACACCAGTAAAGAACTCTAGAAACAAAAAAAGTCTATTTTTCTTTCATTTTAAAACATGGATCATCATAACTACTATTTTTCTTTGCATACTACTTTGAAAAATAAAAATTTTTTTAATTGACAAACCAATATCGATACATAATTATAAACTAAAATCCATAGTTTACATTAGAATTCACTCTTTGTGTTGTATAGTTCTTTGGCCTTTAACAACCATGGGACAGAACTGTTCAGAAAGTGAGGTCAAACACAGTACTCAAAAATTATTTCAGAAGCAGCTTTAAAAACTGACCAGAAGTTCTCTTCTCAAATCCTGATGCTTTTCTCTGGTATTACATCTATCCAAGGAGCTTCCAAAAATGTACATTGCATCTTTCTCCTTGTCTTTACATTCACCATTTCCTTATCTACACATCTGATATTTTATACGATTTCTTTTTTTAATTAACAGACTTTTTAAGACAGTTTTACATTTACAGAAAAATTGGGCATAAAATAGAAAGTGTTCCTATATCCCTCCCACACACAGAAACACAGTTTCCCCTATTATTAACATCTTGCATTAGTTTTGTATATTTATTAACATTGATGAATCAATATTGATACATTATTATTGTATCACATTATGTATTATATTGTATTACTAAGGTTTATAGTTTATAGTTTCATTGGGGTTCACTGTTTGTGTTGCACAATTCTATGGGTTTTGAGAAATTCATGAAGTCATGTATTCACTATTACAGTATTATACAGAATAGTTTCACCACCTGAAGAAAAGCCCCTGTGCTCCACCTAGTCTTTCCTCACTTGTCCCAAACTCCTGGAAACTAATGATCTCTTTATTGTCTCCAGAGTTTTCTTTCTCCAGAATGTCATAGTATTGTAGCCTTTTCACATTGACTTCTTTTTGCTTTGCAATATGCTTTTAAGATTCCTTCGTTTCTTCCTTAATAGTTCATTTCTTTTTATCACTTGCTAATATTACACTGCGTGGATGTACAGAATGTTTGTCCATTAACTTACCGGAGGACATTTTAGTCACTTCTAAGTTTTGGCAATTATGAATAAGACTTCTACAAACACTTGTGTTCAGCTTTTTGTGTGGGCATAAGTTTTCAACTCATTCGGGTAAATACCAAAGAGTACGATTTCTGGATTGTATGGTAAAATTTTGTTTAGCTTTGTAAGAAACTGTTCTTCCAAAGTTGCTGTACCATTTTGCATTTGCATCAGCAATGAATGTGCGTTCATTTGCTCCATATACACACCAGTATTTGTTGTTGTCAGTGTTTTGAATTTTAGTCATTCTAACAGGTATGTTAAAATCTCTTTTAAAATATGTATGTTTTCATTTTTTGATAAAAATTAGGAAATATTTCTATTTTTTAAAGATACATAATAAAAAAAACCCTTTCAAATAAAAAAATATATATCATACAGCTTCTGTCCTCCCGTTAGTCATTAGGCTGTGGTTGCTGGCTAAAATTGTGAAATAGGCAAATTTTCTTTTTGGCACCCATCAATTTTCATTCCATCTATGATTAAGTCCTTCTTCTTCCTTCCTCTTGTGTCTTCACTTTTACCACAACAGCTTCAGACATGTGTTCTCTTTGCCTATTTTGTCATTTTTTTTAAATTTTTTCTTCTCAGGAAATACCATACCAGTCTACTAAGCTGTTAAATGTTTAAGGTGTTAGATGCAAAAGATAATTTAAATTCAATGGCTCTATGAAGTTCAGGAAGATAATCATTAACATTAGAAATGTTTTCAGAATCTCCAAAATGTAGGTATGATATTAAAAGATAAGGGGTGGAAAATAATAACTGAGGATAAAAGTTCCTCAGCTGATTCTAAGAAGTTAGTGACTTATAGCCAAAGTTGACTCTAAATGTGATTAAGTTCTTTAAGTTGTGCCCTTAAATTTAACCTTGACCCTTGAAGTTCTTATTAACTTTATATGACCAGAAATACAGTGGTAAGTTATTTTTAGTCTCCAATAAGTAATTTTCAAGTGGTGCATTTTCACAACTAGATTTGTTTACCTCTGTGCAATAACTAACATGTAATAGCAACACAATAAGTAAGTGTTGAATGGATGAATGAATTCTAAAGTCTTTAAAGGTAAGCATCTTGCCTGTTACCAGGCACGGCTGATTCTCTGACTGCATCTAAACAATATGGATTTAAAGAAGAAATGAGCTCCAATGGCTTCTGACTTCACAAGAACATATAACCTTCATTTTATTTCATTTGTATTAGCTCTTTTCTTCAAAGCATAATGTATACTATAATGAATTATATTATAATATAAATTTAAATATAACATTTGATGCATTTTTGTATATATGTATATATGCATGCACTACCTATACCAAGCATATCCGAATGCATATCCAAAATGTTTCCATTGCTCCTTTTTGGTCAATATCATTCTCTAGAGATAACCATCATTCTAGTTTCAGAAGATCTTGTCAATTGTTTTCCAAAATGGTTTTTAAATTTACAGTCTTATCAGCAATGTAAGAGTATTCCAGTTACTCTACATCTTTGACAGCACTTCATTTTCAGACCATTTAATTTTGACCATTCTTGTGGGCATGTAGTAATATCCGAGTATTGTTTTAATTTTGTTTTTACCTGATGAGTAATAATTTTGGGCACCATTTTATATGCTTATTGTTCATTTAGATATCTTCTCTTTTGAAATGCCTGTTCAAGTATTTCATCCAATTTTGAGTGGGTTTGTAATATTCTAGCATTGATTTGTAGGAGCTCTTTACATACTTTGATATGGATATTTTGTCAAATCTTTGTTTTGAAAATATTTTCTCCCAGCATGTGGTTTGTTTTTTAGTTTAAAATGTTGTCTTTATAATGAACAGAATTTCTTAGTATAAGAAGATCCAATTTATTCATATTTTTGTTTTATGATTAATGCTTTTATTTTTGTCTCCATTAAGAAAGTTTGGACTGTCTCACATCTTATTCTTAATTTCTTTGTTTGGTCTCTTTAGAACTTGTTCCATTTCTATAGTGCATCCCAAATTGAAAGACAGTTGTTAATTTGAATATTTAATTCTCATTAACTCAACCATAAGCTATAAAATTACACATAGACAGGTTTAATGATGTCAAACTGCCTATTTCATTTTGCCAAATTTCTCCTCAGTTGTGGAGCTGATGCTCCTATGATGCATTTCCCCTAGACCAGGTGACAGCTTTTCCTTGGAAGGAAATTTATTATGGAAGTGTTCTCTTCATTTCAGTACAAGTCAATACAATCCAACAACTAGAGGTATAATAATATGATAAAACTGTGTTAAACTGTGAGTGTTACTTTCTCCAAATAGTTATATTGATTGTTCTTCTTTAGATATGTGAAAGGCTGTGAAGACTTTGAAGACTCCATTTAGGGAGTAAAACGGTTATGTGAAATTCTGTTTTACTCAAACTAAGCAGTGCAGTCCTCCAATGGTAACACTAAGATATATCTACCCAGATCTATTTATTGTGAAACCAGAACACCACACTTGAATTGAGTGAAATAATTGGTCATAGTATCTGGCTGAACAAATTCATCCATATGTTCAGCAAACAAGTCTGAGTTTTAAAATGCATTATGATAATCCTTTTAAAAATAGAGTTTGGATTTGACACTAGTTTTTTTTAAATCCAGACACAGCTAAATTAGAAGTAATTAAGTTCAAGATTCAACAACAGAATATTTAAAAATCAAAATAGAGGTGGTCGTTCAGCTATGATAACTAAACTCTTTAGAGACACATGGTCAGAACTTTCAAGATGCTTCATATGACAACAAACACAATGAATGGCATAATAAGCATGAGGAAGTAGAATGCCTGGTATTCAGTAAAACTGGGTTCTAGTCTGGGCTGTGCTGTTCACACCGTTTTTTATCCTTAGCAAATCATTTCACTTCTTGGAGGTTCTTTCTCATTCAAGGTAGTATTAGGGTAAGTGCTGCGTAAACTTCACTGTAGTCCTGCCAGCTCCACAATTCTATCATGTTATTCCTCTGGTATTTTTAAATTTGATAATCTCAAACAAAAGATCCATTTTCTTTACAGTACTGAAAAATATTATATTCTTTGAAAAACAATAATACTTTATTACATATTTTTCTTAGGCAAATACTTATTAGAAGTACCAACAAGAAAAGGCCCACTATTGCTGGTTTGTTGTTAAGTGAAGGTTAACATTGCAAGAGACTTGGAGAGGGTGTATGAAACTGCAGCTTAGCCTTACCTTCAGTATGGACTGTTTCCCATGTGATGGCAGTGATTTTTAAATTTCCTTGGTAAATTGCAAAATATTTCAATGTGCTGATAGTATGGAACAACAACATAGTGTCATACCATGGTTGACCAGGAAGAAAAGATGATAGAGAGTCACAAAAAGAAGTTGATTTTCAGTGTGTATTCAGAGGTATATTTTATCAGTACTTTTCTTATGATTAAAGGGGCCAAATAAACATAAATTTTGAACAACATGTACAAGTACTTATTCCTTCTGTTGGTCTCAATTTAGATATGATAGTTTATAAAGTTGATATTTTAGTGCTGAATTTAAATACCAATGTTATCTAGCTAAAAGATTGAAATGAAAAATATATGTTTGATATGGTCCAGTGTTTGGAAGAAAGAAGCTTCTTTTAAATTGAGTGTCATGGTTTACATATGTGTATGAGCAGTTGACCCTTGAACAACAAGGGCTTGAATTGAGTAAGTTCACTTATACGCGAATTTTCTTCCACGTCTGACAACCCCGACACAACAAGACCTACTCCCCTACCCTTCTCCTCCTTGTCAGCTTACTCAACATGAAAACTGCAAGGATGAAGACCTTTATAATGATCTACTTCCACTTAATGAACAAGTAAATATGTTTTTTCTTTCTTATGATTTTCTTAATAACATTTGCTTTTCTCTAGCTTACTTTATTGTACGAATACAGTATATATTAAATATAACACACGAAATATGTGTTAATTGACTATTTGTTATCAGTAAGGTTTCCAGTCAACAGTAGGCTATTAGTGGTTGGGTTTTTGGGTAGTCAAACGTTATATATGACCCCTTTCTCTACAAAAAATAGAAAAATTAGAAGGCATGGTGATGCATGCCTATAGTCCCAGTTACTTGGGAGACTGAGGCAGGAGGATCATTTGAGCCCAGGAGTTTGAGGTTGCAGTGAGCTGTGATGACGCCACTGCATTCTAGCCTGGGTGACAGAGAAAGACCCTGTCTCAAAAAAAAAAAAAAGTTATATGTGAATTTTTTGACTGCATGGGGGTTGGTGTCCCTAACCCTCACACACCCGTGTTGTTCAAGGGTCAAATGTATGCACACACACACACACACACAAAAACAGCTATATGGGTGGGTGCATGTATACACATAATTATTTCATTATATATAGCATATACAGTAGCTTGTTTTCTTTGTTGTCAATTAAAAATAATCACTTTGACATTTTAGTTAAATAAAAAATAAAAATCATGTATTTTGTTTTAAGTTAGGAAAATTTATTGCATAAGGAACACAGTAATCTCACAGATATAAAGGCACAAATAAGAGACATCAGGAGATATGAAGCAAATAATTGTGAAATAATAAATATTCTTAAAATCTTAGGTACTAAATGCTCTTGTTCTTGGCTTGATCCAGGGTGATCTTTTTTGTTTGAATTATTACAGTCAAATTTGGGTAATCTTCTCATGGCCTCAAATATTGGGCTCTCAGTTATCAGTAAGGCTTCCAGTAAGAAGGATATTCAGTAAAAGCTAGAGAATCCATATCCTCCATAGCAAGATGGGCAGCAGCAGCCGTATCCGTAGCCTCCATACCCAGAGCCATAGCCCAGTCTGCGGAAGCTGCCACATCCACAGCCGTAGCCATAGCCCAGGCCACCGAAGCCTCCACAGCCGTAGCCCAGGCCTCCGTAGTAGCTGCCGTAGTAGCTCATGGTGTCAGGGGTGGTAAGTCGGTTTGTTGTTCAAGGTAAGATCTTGAATATGAATGGCAGCTTGCATAGAAGGATGCTTATATACCCTGGTCACAGCATGATTTATCACATGTACAGCCTCCTGATTTATCACATGTGTACCTGATTTATCACATGTATACCCACCTTTTGTGTTATTCTTTGTATTACCTTTCATGTTACAGCTCATTAATTTGCTGTCTCCTGACACAGAGAGAGGCCCGCACTCTCATTAAAATATTTCAGCTTACTTAACTTCCTATTTAGGATGCCCTTGAACTTATTGCTTTGCTTTTATGAGATGAAATAGCTGACTTTTCAAAATAAGCAAATTCCAAACGCTAAATAGAATTCCCTATTACCAAGTGTATTATATCATCTACATTTAATGGTATTCCTCTTACAATTAAACATTTTCTCTGTTCTTTCAACCTCCAAATTGATAACTTCATATCCAAATAAATTTACAGCTATTTGTTCAATTTACAGATCTTAAATTTACATTTTCCTAAAAAGCAAACCTATTTTCAAGGTGAGAACTAAGCAAGACCCTTTATTCAGAATACAGGAAAACATTTGAAAGAAAAAAAGCTTAAATGACTTGCTGTGTATAATAGCCAAGAGACTCAAAAAAAGAGAGCACATGTTGATCTTTAGGATTTTCATCATACTAACCTTTATAATATTTTTGGCTTTAGGCGCCAGCTTCAGAAGCTTTTGATCGCAAAACATGTAACAGTTATTTTCAGAAATTGAGAACACAAAATCCATGTCCTGTGCAGACTTCTCAGAGTAGCAGCTCAGGTTTCCTTCAAATCCTAAAACTCTCCTTCATCATTGGTTCTGCTCAAAGTCTTACCAAAACGGCAGATTGTATCTTCCTCTGTTTTTGCATATTCCAGGCAATTTCCTCACTAATCTATTAATAGTTCATTAAAGTACTATTTTTGAAAGCATACACCAACTCCTAGGGCTTTCTGAAATGTTAAAAGGGTATCCTAAAACTAAGGTGGTCTTCAAAGTTTTCAAAATAAAGGCACAATGATGAAATGACACAGAATCGAGAAATACATGTGAGGAAATTTGGCCTGGGCTTTTTGGAGACCCTCAGGTCACGTCTTTGAACTGGTCGTCTGGAGCCAACCTTGACCCTACCTTTGTTAATCTCCATGTAGCACCTGTCTCTTGACTTGGACCACTAAAAATTTATTGAATTTACATGGCTTTGAACATGCTGCTGAGTTTTTGTGAGATTTGCAATTATTTCAGAAAGGTAAATTTCCTAAAGCAGATGTTTCATTTTTTCTAAACAGCAACTAGGGAATTAAACACTCTTTATTGAACTAATGAAGAAATTCTAAGTAAATTGACAGTAACTATCATGGCTACCACAATCTGTGCGATACTCTGACTATCCCTTAGCAAGGTACCTTTTTAAGGCAGAAAAATGGCATAATATGCCTTTCAATTTATAGAGTAGAATTTAACCCGATATTTGCCATATTTCTTTTATTCAAATATTGTTTCATTCTTATTTCTCACCTGACCTTGAAATAGTTGATAAGCTGAATTTTTAATTCTCAGTGAGTCCTTCTGAAGACATAGAATCACAACTGAAACTGTATTAAAGATACCACATTTTGTCCATGTAACTCAGCCAGGTAATGCAAGGGTGGTTGATAGCTAATTTTTGCTTGTTCAGGATGCATAAGGATGCATCCACCTGAGATGTAAAACCAAGTAAGACATAAGTAGAAAACCTCAGCAGCCAAATAAGAACCAGAATTTTTTTAAGAAATAAAGCACGTAATAATTTTTCATACAAAATTAGTGATTGCTAGCAGTTTAAAATTAATACTAAAAAATACATAGATCTATATATTATTCTATAAAAATATATGGAAAAAATATTTTGTCTTTTTTTCTAAGTGAAAAAATAATAAGATGGAAATATCCATTGTAAAATGAGGACATATATTTGCTCATAATGGTATTGGTTTTATGCCCAAATATCTCATTATAATTACATTGATAATTTTTTTTTTCAACTTTGTAATACTTTCCTCAGGCTGTGAAGATATTGATTTGCATATGAATAGAATGGTTTCAAACGAAATTCAGTTATATGGGTCAATGTTCCTTTAATGGAGTTACCAAACTTTACCTTGCCCTCCTCTGTGAAGGTACAACATCTGAAAGCAGAAATGACAAGAGCTGGATAAGTTTCATCTTTTTCTATCTTCATGTCACATAAGCAAATCCAAGTCTTTCAAATAAAAACACATGATCTTGAGAATTGAGTTTTAACATTATTTTTTCTTCATTTGCCTTCAAGTACAGCTAAGTTAGCAATTGAGAAATAGGAGATTATATAAAATGAAATAAAAATTTAACAAGAAACATGTAAAAAATAAAACAACAAAAGGTGGTTAATCTAAGAGACGGAACTAGTCCCCATAAACTCTGTGACATAAAATTGAAGCCATTCATGGGAATATTACAAGAATGTTCTAGATAGCATTAAAATTTGGAAGTATGCAATGAAAGAGAATCAGAATGGTGGAGCAGAGCATCAGGATGCCATGGAACTACTTTCTGGTCTTGGTTCTTACTCTTAATGTTGTTTGTGACTCTAGGCAAGTCACATAACTGACGTTTCCTCATCTGTAAGATAAGGGGCAGCACTGTACAATCTGTAATGTTAGGCCAGCTCTCACTTCTGTTATTGTCCTTGTATTATTGAATTTCACCAAAGCAAGCAAACAAACAAAAAACCTCTACGCTTTATACTTTTACCTGAATATACCATTTAATTTTGGAAAAAGCAATACTTTTTTAGATCTTTTATATATTCCATCATGTGAAATGCAAGCAGTGGAATGCTTTCTTTTTGGTGAGTGGAATTGATAGAAAATCTATTTTACAACAAACAAACAAACAACTCTTTTGGATGAATGATTATTCTCATTAAGTAAAGCTGCAGAATGCAGAAGGAGCTGTTTTTTGATTATTTGGGTGTTTATTTTCCACTTACAGTTGTAAAAGGTTTTAATGTCATGAGTATCATGATGACAGTAAAAAAGAAGAGCATCACTGCATGCCACAGAGGAACTGTGACATAAAAAACTAATTAAACTAACTAACTACTTTTAATACTACATATATTTTAATTACCTAATTTGAAATACTTTTAGTAACTTTGTAACACAACTATTTTCGTGAAAATGCCAAGTAAAATGACAGGCAATAGAGAATAGATCAAGGAAGACTATATATTACTAAGAAATTCATTAAAAATATATTTTTCTTTCCCGGAAGTTTAGAGAAATATTTTAGTCTACCACTGTTCTTTTCTTACCACAAAAGGGCTGAATAAGCAACAAATTTTGAAAGGAGGGATGGATTATTTATGTATTTTGGACTGCATTCATAAATATAATTGTATAAAATTCAAACATGTAAACCCCTTTTATTTATGAGCATATATATACAGTTAAAATGTTGGAGCTGATTTTTTTATTGTTGAATTTAAATCTAAAGATTATCTAATTAAAAGCTAGGAAATTAAAATCATCACATATATTTGAGGGATTATTATTCAGTTCAATCTAAATTTATCATCCTTTTTATATGTCTATATATATCTATCAGACTACCTATGAAATACACATTTCATACACAAGAGAGTATATTAATTTCCACATTGGAAGTTGGGTAGTATATATACTTAGTAACATGTAAAACTGAGCCAAATAAATTAAACAAAAGCTATATTTGCTGTGTCTCAAATTAAGAGAGATACGATGAAAACAAACTTATATGATTATAAATGTACTGGAATTCTTAGGTGCTGATTATTTTGAACAAATAGACCCAACATAATTTAGGTAGGCCCAATGATTAAAATCAGGTTTAGCAAATTCAATCATGTAACCAGATATCAGATTCATAGGGAAGAATTTTAATAAGAACTAGAGAATCCATGTTTTCCATAACAAGATGGGTGGGAGTAACCATATCTGTAGCCTCCATAGCCATAGCCGCAGCCCAGACTACAGAAGCTGCCACATCTGTAGCCATAGCAATAGCCCAAGCCACCAAAGCCTCCACGGCTGTAGCCCAGACATCCATAATTATTACTGTAGTAACTCACAGGGTCAGGAGTTGTATTTCCTGAGTATGAATCTCAACACCTGTGCAGAGGTTTTATACCCTAAGTTATGGCTGTGATAAATCATTCAGACTTACCTCATTTTTATTCCTCAGAATAAACTGCATGAAACAAATATTACTGGGTCTTTTGTTTTGTTTCATATGCATGGAGTTACCTTCTTTTTCAGTGAAACTTTTGAATTAACTTTGTAGCTCAATTAGGATTTCTATGATTAGACTGTCTATAATGAGAAATATTATTTGCAACTTCAAAGACTCTTCTTATGTCATGACTTGCATAAATTCCTCCTCCTTTAGGTTTCAGAGCTTCAACGGTCCAGTCAAGAAGCTGTATGACAGCATCATCAAGGTGGTACTTCTTTGCTGCATATGCTTGCTGCATTTTTCCACGTTCATGACTACCTTTTATCACTTGAGGCAAGCTGAGCCATAATGTTGCTCTTAAATCCATGCTTCATTCAAAACTGTAATCACTTAAATGTCAAATATTTAGAAATGTTGAGATATGAACAAATTTCACTTGATTTCTGTGTAGTTTGAGGCTAACGTGAAACCAATCTCGTTGAGTGTCCACTATGTTCTGTATAGCTTAGACTTTTTCTTAATGTTTTCACGAAGATAACATTTAAAATATTGTTACCACCTTAAAGAAGGCATTTCCAAGTTTCAGAAAAAAAGAAAGGGGCAACGGAGGAGGAGAAGGAGGAAGGGGAGGAGGAGGAGATGAAGAAGAAAGGAGAGAGAGAGAGAAAACAAGCAAATAAGTGTTCCTTCCTATATTTGAGCCAAGTCAAAATAGATGGAGCCCCAGTTAAAGAAATGTTGATATTCCTTTAAAATGATAACCTCCAAAAAGTCAAGTGTACATTGTAGGAATTAGGGCTACTTTTGAAGATCCAGGATTATTATACCATGCCATGAAGAAATAATTTGACCTATTACTCTTCTTGTGCACGTGTTGGGGAGAGGAACGAACATGTAGATGATAATAATAATGATTACTATCGACAAGTCATAATGATTTCCCCCACAAAATAACCTAAGGATATCTTTCATATCTATATGTATTTTTTTCATTTGGACACATTTTAAAAGCTCATCACCACCAAAGGATGAGCAGATAAAGAAATATTTGTTCAGGGTTTACACATGATACGAATGGGGTATTTGATTCCACAGCCTGATATCCATATGTTTTATTTTTGATAACCTGCTATTAACGGGAAGTTCCTCTGGGAAGAGATCAACACATAGCTTCGAGATAATTAGGGTGATTTAAAAAGCCACAAAACATCTCATGCCATTGCTTTCTGCTTCAATCTCAATTTTGGATTCTATTGAGCTATATCAAAATTCTGGTTACATGCATATTGCCCAGTCAACTAAAACGTTAGTACTGGCCCCACTCAAGACAGAACTAATACAATAGAAAATAAACTAGCCTGAATTTCTAAAGGCTTTCTTCATGCCAAGTGAGATAGAAATCAAATGCTTTGTATGGGTTTCTGTACTGAAATATACTCATACTGCCTGGGAGACATCAACATATTCCTCAAAATTTAAAGTTTACTAAAACTGATACAAGAACAAATAAAAATCTTAAAGTACTATATCTCTTAAGAAAATTAAATTTGTATATATAAAAAAACAAACAGACTTCTAACAAAGAAAACTATAGGTCCACATGGCATTCATGGTGAATTCTGGTAACTATTTAAGGAAGAACTAATACTAATTTTACACAGATTCTTTCAGAAGATAAACTCAATCTATAAATTCAGGGTGTAATAATATGTAAAAAATTGGAAAATAATATGCAAAAATATTATTAATAATACTACCAAAACATAAACTAAAGATAAATATAATGAGAGATGACCAACTCCTTAATAATTACAAATTAATGCTGTAAGAAATTAATAAAGATGATTAAAATGAGGATATGTCACATTTATGTATTGACAACAGCTGAATATTCCTAAAATTATATATTAAATAAAATCTTAATCAAAATGCCTGTATGACGTAGATATTTATAAAATATTCTCTTTTTTTCCTTTTATTTCAGAATATTATGGGGGTACAACACTTTGTTTATATATATTGCCCATGCACTGCCCATGTCAGAGCTACAATCGTGGACATCCCCCAAACTGTGTACCCCACACCCATTCAGTGAGAGTTTTTCCATCCCCTCCACCCCCCTACCTGCCCGCGCCCTGATGAATATTATTGCCATATGTGACATAAGTATTGATCAGTTAGTACCAATTTGATGGTGAGTACCAGTGATGCTTGTTTTTCCATTCTTGTGATACTTCGCTTTGAAGAATGGTCTCTAGCTCTATCCAGGATAATACCAGATGTGTTAATTCACCATTGTTTTTTATTGCTAAGTAATACTCCATGGTATACATATACCACATTTTATTAATCCACTCATGTATTGATGGGCACCTGGGTTGTTTCCACATCTTTGCAATTGTGAATTGTGCTGCTATAAACATTCGTGTGCAGATGTCTTTATTATAGAATGTCTTTTTTTCCTTTGGGTAAATACTCAGTAGTGGGATTGCTGGATCAAATGGTAGGTCTACTTTTAGTTCTTTGAAGTATCTCCATATTACTTTCCATAGAGGCTGTACTAATTTGCAGTCCCACCAGCAGTATAGGAGTGTTCCTGTCTGTCTGCATCCAGGCCAACATTTGTTGTTTTAGGACTTTTTGATATGAGCCAATCTCACTGGAGTTAAGTGATACCTCATTGTGGTTTTGATTTACATTTCCCTTATGATTAGAGAAGTTGAGCAATTTTTTATATGTTTGCTATCCATTATTCTGTCTTCTTTTGAAAAGTTTCTGTTCATGTCCTTTGCCCATTTTTTAATGGGGTTGTTTGATTTTTCTTGTTGATTTTCCTAAGTTCTGTATAGATTCTTGTTATCAGCCCTTTATCAGAGGTGTAGCATGCAAATATTTTCTCCCATTCTGTAGGTTGTCTGTTCACTCTAGTGACAGTCTCCTTGGCTGTGCAGAAGCTTTTCAATTTGATCAGTTCCCATTTATTTATTTTTTTTGTTGCTGCGATTGCTTTGGGGGTTTCTTCATAAATTCTTTGCCTAGGCCAGTGTCCATTAGAGTTTTTCCAATGTAGATATGTATAAAATATTCTAAAATGTGTAAAGAAATCCAAAACACATAGAATATCCAATGCAATCTTTAAAAAGATAGTTTGACAACACATATTACCTGATTTCAGGACTTATTAAACTAGATAATCAAAAGAGTGTGACATTGATGTGAGGATGCACCGATAGATCAATGGAAAATATTAGGGAGTCTAGAATTAGACTTTTTTTTCTGCAAAGACTCCACAGCAAACAAAAGACTTTATTAAATGGTGCTGAAACAATGGATTATTCAAATGGAACAAGAAAAAAGATTAAATGTAATACTTCATACTATACATAAAAGTAAATTCAAAGTGTGTTATAGATTTGAGCATAATGGCTAAAATTTTAAAGCTTCTGGAATTTTTTTTTAGGACACTGAAGGTACTGACTATAAAACATTGTTAAATGGATTTCATCAACAACAAACCACAGGCTGGGAGAATAAAAAAGTATGGATACATAAATCAGTACAGATATAGAGATAGATATCATATGTAAGAATCTCCTACAACTCAAATATCAAAACAAAAACACCCAAAAGACTTGGGCACATTGAAAGCAAGATATACAAATGTATAATAATAAGTAAAAAAGTATTCAATATCATTAGTTATCAGAGTTATCAGGAAAATGAAAATTAAAACCACAATTAGATAACACTACCCACCTACCAGAAATGCTAACATGAAAAAAAAAGTCATGTTTTTCTTACTCAATGTACTATGATTTAGATTAATTGTGATTTGTGTAAAATTCCCCATAAGGTTAATTTTAAAGTGTTTCTAACATATATTAGTGCAATTGTAAATTCAATTTCTAGCGTAATGCCTGAATTGGAATTATGGCCTATGTTAAATACCCAAGAGAGTAAATCCATGATTTTGGTACAGAGTGTCATACTTCAATATATTCTATTAACATGCTTAATTTAAAGCAATTTTTAAAAAGTAAGAATAACAAAGATTGTGGGGGAAATAAAAAAAACAGTACCCAAAATCTCTGGCTAATGAGCAAATTATATTATCCTCAACCTGCAAGTAACTCATAAGGCAGCTAGTCAAAAGAGAATAAATAGCAGGAACTATGTGATGGTATTAATAGGCTCTTTGGTTTGGTGATGCAACATGAAGCTTCACACAGCTTCTTTATATAAACTTTCCTTCAGTGATACAAAACAATACTGCTGTAACCAGAAGCCAAGCGGCCAAATAAAAGTCGTGATCAAGACTATCCATAACCCAAATCCAGAGATTTTAGCACCCCAAATTATTGCCATAAATTGGAGCTCACACCAACATAAATTTTGATTATGAACTCAAAAAGTAAATATAAATCATATTTACTGTGTTATAAGTACTTTCAGTGATGACTGATAAGGTTTCTTGGGACTGCAAATCTGAATTCTGACTCACAAATACAGAGCAGGGAAGAAAAATAGTAGCTGGGAAGAACCAGCTATGTCTCTCCCTCAAATGTAATCTATGATGTTTTTTTTTCATTGATTTAATAATAGGAATAAAGGGTATCCTCAGGAAGAAAAACAGTTGCCTTCATTTCAAATATCAGAAAACAGGGGACACTTATTAAGATAGATGAATAAAGTTAAGACCATATTGCAATGTCATGTTGAACACATTTATTGGAAAATGAGTATAGGGATATTTCCCAGTGTAAAATATACCACAGAAATTTCAGGTGAAAAATTAGTTTCTTGAGAGTGAAAGGAGAAATAACTGTTGTGGTAAAATATCCAATATTTATAGAATAATTCCAAATTGCTATTGAACAGCTGTACATATTATACAAAGACAGCACTTAAATCTTATGCCAACAAGCCTGTAAAACCTATCATTCATCTTCTTTGCCTGCTGTGAGCAGAAGATCTATTAGTTAGGATGAAACATTTGAAGAGTTGGGTTTTGCTGTTGTATTAATATCATTTTCCCAAGAATCTTAGATCCCAAACCTTAGTAGAAACCAGAGGTCCAGTAAATTCCATAACAAATTGGGTGGCAGAATTGTATCCCTAATCACCATAACCAGAGTCATATCCATATCCTGGTCTACAGAAGCTGCCACATCCACAGACACAGCAATACACTGACCACTAAAGTCACTGAAGCCAGAGCCCAGGCCTCCAAGGTAGGTGCCACAATAGTTTGTGGTGTAGAGTTGAGGTTTGATGTTGAAAGATATTTAAACGTCTTCAGTGATAGTGTGACAAGTCGTAGGCACTGTCTATATAACAACTATACCAACTAACACACATGGAAAAATCTCAGAGATTTGTTTTCTCCTTATGTAGGCAGGGGGCCTCACGTCTATTAAAACCAGGTTTGTTTTAGTGGATCAATCAATGACTTCCCAATTAGTGGTCTTAGGTTTTAGTTCCGTTTACAACATATTCATCTTGAGTACATATTAATACTTCATATTTTTCATGTCTTCAGGTGCTTCATGATACCAAGATATTAAATAATTTTTTTTCTGATGGCATATCTGAAACATGTCTCATAAAGCAGATGGCAAGAACTCCAAGCTGCTGGTAATCCTGAATTTATGTATTGGGATATTTTGTGCCCACTGCATGAATGACATTATTTTGCTTTTAGAAAAAAATTCTTTGGGTCCATTTTAACACCCATTTCAAACTCATTTGCCTCTACCTTTTTTCTATTGTTGATTAGATCATGTTTTATTGTGGGCATTTGAAGACAATTCAGCATTTACTACTTATCCATAAGCATCAGATAAGTAGATCTAGCAGAGTCTATTTTGGATTTATTTACCTTTTTATCCATAGAATGCCTAGCACATAAAGTATGTGTTCAATAAATTTTGCTGAGTGAGTGAATGCACCTTCACTTGATTTGATTATATACAGTAGCCTCCCCATCCTTATCCATAGAGGAATGTGCCCAGACCCCCGTGGATGACTGAAGCCACAAATAGTACTGAATTCTATATATACTATGTTTTTTCCTATGCATACATACTTAGGATGACGTTTAATTTATAAATTAGGCATAGTAAAAAGTTAACAACAATAACTAGTAAAAAAATAAAACAATTATAACAGTATGCCAGCATCACTCCTGTTGCACTTTGGGACCATTATGAAGTATAACAAAGGTGATTTGAACACAAGTACTGCAGTCGATCTGATAACTGAGGCTACTAAGTGACTGGTGGGCAGGTGGTATCTACAGCGTGGACATGCCAAACAAAGATGGTGCATATCCTGGCAGGATGGAGTGCAATGGCCCAAAATTTCATCACACTGCTCAGAATGGCATGCAGTTTAAAACTTATGAATTTTTTATTTCTGGATTTTCCATTTAATATTTTCCTACCACAGTTGACTTCAGGTAACTGGAACCACAGAAAGTGACACCACTGAGAAGGAGAGACTACTATACACAAATTTATATCACCATAGCAGGGTATTTGGCACTCTGAGAGGCAATGAGGTTCTGCTTTTCACCTAGAAGTTCACTGAAGCTCTGCTTTGGAAAAGCCAAACTGCCTTTCTCTGGCATTCCTTGAATAATAGGCCTTCATCCAAACTCAACAGCTGGTGTCTTCTTTCCTACTTTGTAAGCTTCTAACTTACTAAGGAACAAAATTTCTCTTTAAAATATTTCCCTAAGTCTGTTAAGAATTCACCAAAAATGGAATTCTTTTAGTGCCACAATTTTTCCATTTGGCCTTATTTCATACTGGAAAAAAAAAAAAGTCATCTGAAACCTAAAGTACATTTGTAAGAGAGAGTCAATATTACTATTACTTCTATTCCTACCACAGGAATAGAACGTTAAAAGTTTAGCACTCTTAATCTGCAGCTCTTTTTAAAAATTAAGTAATACAGAATAAGCAAAGTTCAAATATTTCTTGAAATATCTTGCCTCAGTCACTAGACAGGGTCATGGTCAAGGAAGAAATCTTGGGAGAAAAAAAATCCCACCACAGATAGGAAATTAACTTTTCCTATTGGAGATCTATATATATAGATATATATTATTTTTAATCAGTGTGGAGAGGGGAGAATTTATAATCTCACAAAAAAAACTTTGTTGAAATATCATTGCAGAAATGGAAACAATGACTACATATTAGTGATTTAATGGTTCTCAGATAAATCTCAGTTTCAACTATAGAATTTACAGTCTTGCTGTTCATTCTGTTGCCACTGCAGCTTTTGCCCCTCCTAGTTCTTGTGGAATTTCCCACTAGGGTTATGAACGCTTTCTATAGAATCCAAGAATAACTTATTAGAAAACCCTTTGGAGTAAAAGGTCTAAAAGTTGAGGTTTCTGTTTCTAGCATCCAGAAACACAAAGAGATTTTTCAGTAGAAGTCAAATTCACACCTCCTGAAGCCAGGCTGTGACCTTCATAGCTTTAGCCAAAGCCTTTGCCTAAGCCTTGGAGACTTCCACAACAACAGCCAGTACCAGAGTCCAGGCCACTCTTATCAAAGCCCAGGCCTCCATAGTAGCTCATAGTGTCAAGACTTGTGAGTTGGGTTGAAGTTTCCTCTGCATATGAAGTAACACCTGCAGAGAGGCTTTTATACTCCCTCAGCGGTAGATGTGGCAAACCATGCTGATTTACTTTAAGTTTATTCTAAACCAAGACTGTTCTACTATAGAAATCCAATTAGACTATTGTTTTCTTAATTAGATGAGATCTAATTAAGGAAGCTTAAATTTTTAATTTGATTTTCCAACTGAGCTTGCTTTCCACAAAATCTATTGTGCCCATAATGAGAAGAGTTGATGGACCCTGCAAAGCCAACCATGACTCAGTCCTCCAAGACAACTCTATGCCAGGCTTCCAGACATCAGACAGCCTTCTGATTTGGTTACATTACCTGAACTGTATCTCCCAATTCACTCTATTTCCCTGGCCATTTATTTTTCACCAAATTAAATGATGTGCATTATTTCTATAATATCTTTTCAATGTCCAACACACCTCTCAGATCTATTAGTTATTAAAGTAGAAATATCATATAAAGTTATGATTCATTTAACATGACAAGAGGACAATGGTTTAGTAACAAATACATTTTTTAATAAAGTTTTATGTCATTCAAATTTTATAAAATATTTCAGGTTACATTTTAGCTTTATTTCCTAAATCACGTTTTAATTTTTTTGGTAAAAGTATTTTAGTGGTCAGAATTTTGAGCTTTGGCTGGGCGCGGTGGCTCATGCCTAAAATCCTAGCACTCTGGGAGGCCAAGGCGGGAGGACTGCATGAGGTCAGGAGTTCCAGACAAGCCTGAGCAAGAGTGAGACCCCAGCTCTACTAAAAATAGAAAAAAATTAGCCAGGCATGGTGACACACGCCTGTAGTCCCAGCTACTTGGGAGGCTGAGGCAGGAGGATGGCTTGCACCCAGGAGTTTGAGGTTGCAGTGAGCTATGATGATGCCCCTGCACTCAAGCTGGGGCGACAGAGCGAGACTCTGTCTCAAAAAAAAAAATTAGAATTTTAAGCTTCAAATTTTATAATAGTATGTAATCAACATTTAATATTAAAAATCAATTTAACATTTATGATCTATGTTCAGATAAGAGCAAGAAACAGTACCTTTTTATATTCTTCTGTCAATACTACTTCAATTTCTTATATCAAAAAGAAAAAAGTAATAAAAAAGTAAATAAAGTGTTTTTACCAATTTTTTTGTACATTTATAAGACCAATACAATTTTATAATTTGTCATAAGTCTTATTTGGTTATTAAAGCAAAAATTGTATTTAATTTTTTATTTCACTTATAGTTTATTTACTAAAATATATTCCTTTCTTCCTCCCTTTGTCTTTCCTTTTTCCTTCCTTCTTTCTTCCCTTTCTCTTAACCTCCTTCTAATGCTATGTACATATATGTGTTTATATGTGTGTACACATGTATATGTGTGTACACATGTATGTACATATATGTATGTACACATGTGTATATGCATGCATGTACACAAGTGTGTATGTATGTGTACACATGTGCATATATGTATATATGTGTGTGTGTACACATGTGTATATATATACACACACACACACAGACACACTGGGTCTGTGCCAGTTTGAGCACTGAATATATCAAGTGCTGGAAAAACCCTTAGTCCTGAGTAAACTGGGATGTTTGGTCCTCCTAGAAGTAACTTATATCTGAGAGAGTCAAACAGGGAAACTTCCTATAAACATGATTACAAATATATTATATCTTTCAGGAAGAGTAAATAAAAATTTAACAGATTTAGAAAAGGAAAAAAATGGCCTTTTTGATTCTGTCTTAGAGCCTCCATCTCTCTGCTGACATTGCTCATCTGTTGTAATATGGTATCTACTTTTACCAATATAACCATAAACTTATTAATCATAGTTATTTTAAATTTCATGTCTAGTATTTGCATTTATACCCTATTTGATTCTGATTCCAATAATTGCTTTATCTGTTCAGAATGTGTTTTTTCTTGTCTTCAAGACACTTACAAATGCTTTGCAATTTTTTGTTGAAATCTGGGCATGATGTAATGGGTAACAAGACTTAAGATAAAGAGGGCTTTAGCATATGGATTTATGTTAATCTAGTTAGAGGTTTGACTATTTAAAATGTTCGCCGTAACTCCAGAGGGTTTCAAATAGTTTTAGTATCTTTTTTCCTTTTCTTTCTTTTTTTTCAGTCTTTCTTCTTGACTTTGATCTTCCCTACTGTAAGTAGAGTTCTCCTCCTCAGAGACAGCCTGTGTCTCGCAGCTCTTTCAGCTTTGTGCACTTTAATTTAATATATTTGAGTCCTGTTAGTTTGGTGGTAAGATGAGGGAAAAGGCACCACTCTACAATCTTCTGATTAAATGTCTTTTTTTTTTTTTGAGACATTCTTGCTCTGTCACCTAGGCTAGAATAAATGTCATTTTTTTTAACAGAATCTCTGTCATACTGGTGTGACTTGCACAAGTTTTTCTCCAGTTACATAGTTTTCCCCTTTTTTTACCCACTCTGTTCCCCGACTACAGCATTCTTCAGCAATTTCCTAGAAGCCTCTACCCTTGCTGTCTGTGCCTTCTTTCTCCTGTGCTCTAGGTGAGACAAGAAGGCTGAAGGGGGCTGGAGTGGTGAGAAATTCCCTCCCCGCAATTGGCCTAAAGTTTCTGAATTGTGCTCCAGCAAATTATTTTTTGTTTTTTGTCTTTCCTCCTGATGAGTAGGGTTTTTTTTTAATCCAGAAAACTGTGCATTTTTCAAAATTCTTCCCCTTCCTTTTCCAGAATCAAGAGGAGACCCTTGAATCTTCACAGTGAAAATCTGATGGGGTTCTTGTAGGGAAAACCAGAAAGTATGGGGGCCTTCCTCACACTCTCCTCCCAGTAGCTTCTTACTTTTAGGCTTGTCTACACTTAGCCTGCAAAAGTTCACATACAAAAAAGTACCAATTAAGTGTTTTTACCAGTTTAGGATGAGAGAAGCTTCTACTCCAGGTAAGCATATTCTGGAAGCTCTGTCTTTCTGGATCTGTATGCCTTTCTAGGTTTGGGGTGGTAGTTTTCCCAGTAACCTTAGTTTTCTGATGCATCCAAGAAAATTATTTAATTTTTAGTTTCCCAGATTTCTCTTGTTTAAGAAAAGTAGTGATGACTTCCAACCTCTTTATATGCCAGAGTTGAAACTGGAAGTTCTGTATATCACCTTTTAGTATCTGCTAAGCACATTTTCTGATAAGCTTACCTGAAGGTCATCTGACTCTTTAGGGGAATAAACTTTATTTGCACAATGGATTTGGTTCCAGAGCATTTTTCAGCTCTGGAAACAAAAGAAGTGTGACAATGTCCTTTTCATGAGAATAGAAAACTGCAAAGAATATTGTTTATTGCACCTTTACAAATTATTTCATTTTTTGTGTAACTTAGGTATCTCAGCATTTTATTTACTAATAAGGAGTACCCTGGTTTCTCACATTTTCCTCTGAACCAGGTTTGTCATCCTGCAAATTCCCTATTTAAATCATTAAATAAAATTCTGCACATAACTCTTTTTATTAGAATTGTATTTTTAATCTTTATGGAACTATTCATTGATGGTGCATAGGTATCAGATTTTGTAAGGCTTTATATTATCATTCTCCAAATTTTTCATTTTATGGTGCAGTTATTGATTAGGCAAGTTATACTGCACCACTAGTATATACAGAATAATTTGCATTGCTCATGCCTGGACATCATTTCTCATGTCTTTAAGCATATTTGTTTCCATTATCTTTCTTATTTGCCAAGAATAAAATACACCTTTCAAAATTTAACTGAGGCTTCAAATCTGTGAAGAATTTCACACAAAGTTAAGTTTGAGAATCATCATATTAAAACTAACTATTCAGCTATGTATTTTCTCTTCTCAAAAATGGCATAATTCATAATCCTCCTCAAAGGAATGTATTTTAGCTTCTTCATCTTATTATTCTTTGTAGTTACCATTGTCTCTAGAATGCTATTTAAGAAGTAATAAATGTCTACTAAATTGAGTAAAATACAAAAATGATTGAAATGTGGTACTGCCTGAACACATTTCATTCTAGAGAGAGAGGTAAATGAAGAATAAAATTTATTTTAATAGATGGCAGCATGGTATGTATAATAGTAGAAGTATAAATAAAAATATACCCACGTATAAAGCAGAATGTGTCACTTGTAATAAATAAAATGTTTAATTAGAGTCCTTTGAGGAAACTGAATTTGACCCATGTTTTGAGAGGTATTAAATGTCAGTAGATACTGAAAAGAAGGCAAGCTATTCAAGAGAAAGAAAATAGTAATGAAGAAATACTGAGACACTCAAGAAATATACATGAAGAACAAGAATACATTTTTTCCAGTTAATTTTAACTTGAATTCTTTAGACCTAGTAATTCTAGAGAACAATGGTAAAACACTATATAAAATAGGAAAACAAACTTTAATGAAAACTTTTTAAATGGTATTGTAATTTAAAGCCCATTATAACAAAGATTTCACTTAAAAGGATTAATCAAAATGAAATAACTTTTGTTATGTCAACTAAGGATTTCTATTTATTGACTAACAGAGACTACACACTAAAAACCTCATGTTTAAGAACAGTTAGACAATGATAATATGATAGAACATTTTTCCGATAGTGCAATCCGTGAAGAATTTTGAGGCATGAGCTCCTACTACTAACTATTTGCACTAGAATTCATTTAGGAGGCTGTGGGTAGATGGTTTTATATCTGGCTCTCTATTCTGTTCAATTGGTCTATGTCTTTATTTTGGTACTAATACCATGCTGTTTTTGTTACTATAGCCTTTTAGTATAGTTTGAAGTCTGGCAGTGTGACGCCTCCACATTTATTCTTTTTGCTTACAATTGCTTTGGCTACTTGGGCTGTTTTCTGGTTTCAAATGATCCGTAGACTTAATTTTTCCAGATCTGTGAAATATGACTTCAGTATTTTGATAGGGGTTGCATTGAATCTATAAATAACTTTGGGTAGTGTGGACATTTTAACAATGTTGATTTTACTGATCCATGAGCAAGATATGTTTTTCAGTTTGTTTGTGTTCTCTCCAATTTCTTTCCTTGGTGTTTCATAGTTCTCCTTGTCAAGAACTTTCACTTCCTTGGTTAAGTATATTCCTAGGTATTTTATTTTCTTTGTAGCTATTGTGAATGGTATTGAGTCTTTGATTTGATTCTCAGCTTGACTGTTATTGGTATATAGAAATACTACTGATTTATTCATACATACATTGATTTTCTAACTTGAGACCTTGCTGAATTTATTTGTCAATTCCAGGAGTCTGTTGGTGGAGTCTTTGGGGTTTTCTAAATACAAGATCCTATCATCAGCAAAAAGCAATAGTTTGACCTCCTCTTTCCTGATGTGGATACCCTTTATTTATTTTTCTTGCCTGATTGCTCTGGCTAGGATTTTTAGCACTATGTTGAATAGAAATGGTGACAGTGGGCACCCTTGTCTTGTTCCAGTTCTTAGGGGAAATGTTTTCAACTTTTCCCCAATCAGCATGATGTTGGCTATGAGTTTGTCATATATGGCTTTCATAATTTTGACATATGTTCCTTCTACACCTAGATTGTTGAGTGTTTTTATCACAAAAGGGTGCTGGATTTTCTTGAATGCTTTTTCTGCATTTATTGAAATGAAGCACTTGTTCTTCATCTTAGGCTTGCTGGCGTCAAAGACTCTCTCCTTGACCAAATTCTCATCAAGCTTCTCTGAGCTCTTTTTTGATCTATGCTTCAATCTTGTCTTATAAGAACAGCTCTCCTTAAATGAGTTGTAGTTCTTTAAGTCCCCCTTCCCTTAAATGACTGCCTGAGAAAGTTTTATGCATCTGAATGAATTTACTGTTTGTTCTAGCCAAAACCTGACGATGAGCCCCTGACTTCCATTTTCTTTAAAGCAGTTACTTAAAAAATTACAATAGTAAGCTCCTTTGCTGGCCCATAGAGATGTTATCTTCTACAACACAGAACTGTCTCCTGCAGGACCTTGGAAATGCAAACGTTCAGGGAGTTAGCTCTTGCTCTCTTGCCTCCCAGACTCTGTAGAAGGGTAAAGGTGTCTTTGGGTGTCTTGCTCCAATTTTCAAAACCAACTCCTATCCTGAAAATATGAGAAGTTTGTTTCTCCTCCAGGTAAGTGCCAATGAACAAACTCAGACGGCCTCATCTCGTTCCCCAAGCCCCACTCCCGCCTTTTGTAATTGTTTACTGCCCTGACTCTGTTTGAGCTCCTCTGCCTTATTCCTCCTCCCGACTCCCTCATTCTCCCTCCAAAATGCTCAATCACATCTTCAGGGAACAGAATTAAGCTCAGTTCTCTGAAATCTTTTTCCCCTACTATAGTAGTACTAAATAAAATCTGTTTTACTGACTTTAACCAGTGTTCAGACTTGTTTCTCTTTGACATTGGATGCTAAGCAACTAGCTACAAGCCAAAAAAGATAAGTAAGACATGATGCTTACAATGCCGAAAAACATGAAAGTAGAGTTTTTCTATGACAGTGTGCAGCTTCTGAGACCCTAGGAAATCTGCAGTATTTTCAGTAAAACCTAGAGGACCAGTATCTCCCATAGACAGAGGGAAGGTGGTAGCCACAGCCATAACTACCATAGCCACTAAGGCTATAGCTAGAGCCATAGTGATAGCCCAGGCCACCAAGATGAAAGCTAAGGCCACTGTAGTCATTGCTATAACTTATCATGTCAGCAATTGAAGATTTGGTTTAATAGTAAAGTAAATGTCCTGAGAATGAAGATTGCAAAGAAACCAGTAAATTTTTCTCTTAATTTCAAAATATTAAGGAGGTACAAGTGTTTTTATTACACGGACACCTTGTATAATGTTTAAGTTGGGGCTTTTAGTGTGCCCATCACCTGAATAATGCTCATTGTACCCGCTAAGAAATCAGTAAATTTTTATATTTGCAGTGAAAGGTGTGACAAACCACAATGCATGAGCTTCATTTCCTTTGAAAAGAAATCTCTGATGAAAAATAGTACCATTAGGTCATACTTGTATTATTTAAGAGTAGCTTCAAATATGCATGCAGTCATTATTTCCTTTGAATTTATTTGATTGTTGTGTCTAACATTCAGTATTTGTATAGAAAATGAGCTTCCTTCTCAAAGCTAATGACTACACGTATTTATACACTTAAAATGCAATAATCAACTCCCTTGCATTATGTACTTCATCTGTGGAATTGCCTGAGAGTTTTATTAAGTCAAATGACATTTCTTTAACTTTCCTTATGATAGGGTTTCAATTTGTGCCAAATATCATGTTTTCCTTTCTTTAAAAATTCAATAAGCTAGCATACAAATTATAAAATTATCATGGATAATTATATAATTTTAAGTCTGGAGACAGAATTTACTCAGAGTAAACAACAAATATTTGACCATCCTTTTGTTTGCTTATGCTACATAATGACATTCTAACTAGCTGCATATTATAAAAGCCAAATTCTATTACATTATGTTCAAGTCCTATTACAACACATACCAACTTTCTTTTCACCACTTCACACGAAGCATTCGTTCTGTTCAGAAAGATCATCCAATTGTTTCTAAAACTGCAATTTGTATTTATTATGCCAAGCTTATTGTTATCCCTTTCTATCAAGTGTTCCTGCATCTCATATACCTATGAAATATATTCTTTTTCTTATGAGGTCTTTCAAATATTCCAGACAACAATCATCTATTGAACTACACTTTCTGTATTATTACCCAATCCCCTATTATATAAAAGGTAATTTGTCATACTTTTAGAAAGGAAGATGATAAGTAAGAAATAAATAAATGATCACTTCATGTGCCTAGAAAGCCTACTCTTTCATTATAGTTACAACATGTATGTTTCTGTGTATGTGTGTTACTACGTGTGTATGTGGTTGTGTGTACAAATGCAAAAAACTAAATATATGGAGGTACGAAGTGAGAGGAAGTTAAAAATGCAAGTTTTTTAGAGGAGGAAAAGTTACTGTGGTCCGGTCCCTGCAAAAAAAGAAGTTTCATAGAAGGTTTAAGTTAAGGCTGCATCAAAAAAATATTAATAACAATTCAACAGAGAAGAGTGGAAGAGACTCCATCAAGAGGCAATTGTTTTAATTAATGCTGAGGGGCAATACTAAGCAAGGTGTGAGTACAGACAGAACAGAAAACTGCTGTGAAGAATATTTGAAGATTAAGTATGTTGTTTCCAGATCAGGGAGGGCCTTTGAATACTCTCTGCTGTCATGAAGAATCAATCATTCTGCAATTTTATCCGGGGTACTGCCACAAAATATATAACATTTTAGGAATAATTATTTAATATCTTCATGAATTTTACATAAAGATCTGTAAAAGAAACTAAGTTATAATGTGGTTTTGGCACAGTGTGATAATGACTGAAATGAACATCTTAGTAACAGAGATGGACAGGAAGGGTTAGATACAAGTTACTGTGTAGATCAGTTGCATTAATTAATAGCCACTAATTTTCATGCCTCTATACATCTACACCCATTAGTAGTGCCCCAGTTGTTCTGACTTTGGGTTTAGCCATGAGACTAATAAGTCAATGGGACTCAAATGTGACCCATGTAGAGCTGCAGTCCCCAACCAGGCAGCAGAGCTCCACTGCGGCTTCCCTCCCCCAACCATGAAAAAATTATCTTCCATGAATCTTAGGAAAGGGAAGTGGCGCACAGCAGGAGGTGAGGGGCTGGAGGGCAAGCAAAGTTTCATCTGTATTTACAGCTGCTCCCTCTCTCGCATCACTGCCTCACCTCCACCTCCCTCCCACCCCCACTCTTCTGTGGAAAAATTGTCTTCCATGAAAGCAGTCCCTGGTGCCAAAAAGGTTGGGGACCACTGAGTAGAGGCTTGAAAAGCATTTGCATGCATTTGTTAATATTGTATAAATGGTCATTTTATTTCTTGCTTCTCAGCATCACCATGAGAACATGCCTAGGCTTGCTGACTGCACGTGTGTAAGAAACTTGAGGAATAATTTCAATTGCCTCAGTAATCATTGCCAAGGAAATATTAAATCACCTGTATAACTGACATGCAGCTGACAGCAGACCCATGAGTGAATCAAGCTAAAGTAATACAACTGCCCAGCAAACCTGCAGCCCCATGAACAATGATAAATGGTTTATGTTTTAAGCCTCTCAATTTTGGAGTGATTTGTTATGCAGCATTATTATGGTAGGTATAGATATATTATGGCAAATTGATGGTAGCTGCATGGTTCATCAGAGACAAATGGGAATATTACAAAGCTGATTTTTTGTCTTTTTAAAGATAATGCTTTAAGCCAATATTGATTAGCTTTAGGCAAAGTAAAATATCATCACACTCTAATAATCATTGCTTTTATTTAAAATGAAATGCTACTGGTTAAGCCATCTATTCAGTCCATTATCATCTTGGAAAGAAGGCTATTTGAAAAAAAACCAGAAAATTTATATTCTGGGCAAAGTGGACAATTCACAGTAAAAACCCTCAAAAGGCACTTAAAACAATCAGAAACCCTATGGCAATGAAATATTTTGGTGTCAAACCCATTGCTTCAAAGTTGCTTTAATTTCTAATCTAAAACATTATATTAGTAAATATTATAAATATATAGACAATAACTATATGGAATCATAAATTTAAAAATAATCTCTGTAGATAATATTTTTACTTCAAGACCTAATAGACAGTATTAATACAAATTGACAAAATTCGTTATATGTATTTTCATTGAAACATGTTTCCACTTTTAACTGCTTTATCGTTATTGCCTCTTTAGCTTTCTTTATCATCACGTAACTTTCAAACCTCAGATTCATCTTGCATTTCTGCCCTCACTATTTACATTGACAGTTCTTGACTATTTTGAAATGTGTCTTTTTAAAGCCCATTCCTTTGCAATTTAGTCACTAAAATAAGGCACAGAGGAGGAGTTGTAACATTTTTACAAAATGTCAGGAAAACTGTGACAGTATTTTTTTATTCAAATTTTTTAAACACTTTTTTTCTTTACCACTATTCTCTTTATAATCTTCAAATATACTTAGTGGGAGGAACATTATTTACCGTATGAAGCTCTCCAAAAGCTATATTCAGTCCAATGATCCAATACTGAATGTTAACTTTTAATTTTCACTCATTTTTACATCAATATAATGTATTATTTTCCATCATCATAAACAATGCACATGCTTCTGGCTTCACTTGCTATACCTTTGATCAACTAGCTCAAATCCCAACCTCCTGGCAAAGTTCAGGTGAACTATCATCTCATGTCTGATTACGTCAACTCTGTTGCATCTATTTTCCCACATTCTTTAAGTACTATAGTGCATGTTTTTCATGATAGAACTGTAATTTTGATGCAGTTTTCTACACTTTTGGCATGAAAAATTACAAAAGTAGGTCAAATAGTATAATGAACCTTTAGATGAATATCACCCATCTTCAGTGACAATCAATTCATTGCCAATTATTTTTTATTTATACCCATATTCACACCATGTTTTTATAACTTGGAAAATAATCCATACATCATACCATTTTGTTGGAAGGCATTTTGATATGTATAAAATATGAAAATAATATACAAAAGATAAGGACATATTAAAAATAATGGAACCAATTATAGTTGTATTTTTAGCTTTATTATTTTTCTGTAATGTAGGCTCCATTTGGTAGGGTAACTTCTTTTTTGTTTTTCAATTTATTTTTTTTTTATTTCAAAATATTACAGGGGTACAAATGTTTAGGTTACATATATTACCTTGGCATTGCCTGAGTCAGAGCTACAAATGTGCCCCTCCCCCAGACAGTGCACACTGCACCCATTAGATGTGAATATACCCATCCCTTCCTCCTACCTCTCACATGCCCAACACCGGATGAATGTTATTTTCATATGTGCACATGAGTGTTGATCAATTAGTACCAATTTGATGGTGAGTATATGTGGTGCTTGTTTTTATGTTCTTGTGATACCTCACTTAGAAGGATGGGCTCCAGCTCCATCCAGGATAATAGAAGAAGTGTTAGTTCACCACTGTTTTATGTGGCTGAGCAGTACTCCATGGTATACATATACCACATTTTATTAATCTACTCCTGGATTGATAGGCACTTGGGTTGTTTCCACATCTTTGCAATTGTGAATTGTGCTGCTATAACATCCGAGTGCAGATGTCTTTATTATAGAATGTCTTTTTTCCCTTTGGGTAAATACCCAGTAGTGGGATTGCTGGATGAAATGGTAGTTCTACTTTTAGTTCTTTGAAGTATCTCCATGTTACTTTCCATAGACGTTGTACTAGTCTGCAGTTCCACCAGCAGTGTATGAGTGTTCCTGTCTCTCCGCATCCATGCCAACATTTGTTGTTTTGTGACTTTTTGATATAAGCCATTCTCACTGGAGTTAAGTGATACCTCATTGTGGTTTTGATTTGCATTTCCCTGATGATTAGAGACGTTGAGCATTTTTTCATATGTTTCTTGGCTATTAGTCTATCTTCTTTTGAAAAGTTTCAGTTCATGTCCTTTGCCCACTTATTCATGGCGTTGTTTGATTTTTTCTTGCTTATTTTCCTGAGTTCTATATAGATTCTAGTTATCAGCCCTTTATCAGATGTATAGCATGCAAATATTTTCTCCCATACTGTAGGTTGTCTGTTAGCTCTAGTGATAGTTTCCTTGGCTGTACAGAAGCTTTTTAATTTGATCAAGTCCCATTTATTTATTTTTGTTGGTGCTGTGATTGCTTCTGGGGTCTTCTTCATGAATTCTTTCCCTAGGCCGATGTCTGTAAGAGTTTTCCTAACATTTTCTTCTAGAATTCTTATGGTTTCACGCCTTAGGTTTAAGTCCAGTATCCATTGTGAGTTGATTTTTGTGAGCGGTGAGAGGTGCAGATCCTGTTTTAGTCTTCTACATGTGGCTATCCAATTTTCCCAGCACCATTTATTGAATAGGGATTCTATTTCCCAGTATATGTTTTTGTCTGCTTTGTCAAAGATCAGATGGCTATATGAGGATGGTTTTATATCTGGGTTTTCAGTCCTGTTCCATTGGTCTATGTCTCTGTTTTTGTGCCAGTACCATGCTGTTTGTGAAGTCTGGTGAATTGATGCCTCCCAATTTGTTCTTTTTGCTTAAGGTTGCTTTAGCTATACAGTGTCTTTTCTAGCTCCATATGAATTGTAGAATTATTTTTTCTAGATCTGTGAAAAATGATGTTGGTATTTTAATAGGGATTGCACTGAATCTATAGATCACTTTGAGTAGTATAGATATTTTAACAATGTTGATTTTGCCCATCCACGATCATGGTATGGTATTCCTTCTATTTATGTATGTCCTCTGCTATTTTCTTCCTTAGTGTTTCATAGTTCTCCCTGTAGAGTTTTTTAACCTTCTTGGTTAAATATGTTCCTGGAGATTTTATTTTCTTCATTGCTATTGTGAAAGGTATCAAGTCTCTGATTTGGTCCTCAGTTTGACTGTTGGCGTACATGAATGCTACTGATTTGTGTACATTGATTTTGTAACCTAAGACTTTACTGAACTTATTTATCAATTCCAGTAGTCTCTTGGCAGATTCTTTGGGGTTTTCTAAATATAAGATCATATCATCAGCAAAAAGCAATACTTTGACGTCTTCTGCCCTGATTTGGATTCCCTTAATTTCCTTCTCTTGTCTGATTGCTCTGGCTAGGATTTCCAGCACTAAGTTGAATAGGAGTGGTGACAGTGGGCAAACTTGTCTGGTTCCAGTTCTAAGTGGAAATGCTTTCAATTTTTCCCCATTCAATATAATGTTGGCTGTGGGTTTGTCATGTGTGGCTTTTATTATTTTGACGTAAGTCCCATCTATACCTATTTTGTTAAGCATTCTTATCATGAAATTTTGTCAAATGCTTTTTCTGCATCTGTTAGGAGGATCATATGGTCTTTGTTTTTACTTCTGTTTATGTGGTGGATTATATTTATAGATTTGCATATGTTGAACCATCCCTGTATTTCTGGGATGAAGCCCACTTGGTCGTGATGGATTATTTTTTTGATGAGCAGCTGAATTCAATTTGCCAAGATTTTATTGAGGATTTTTGCGTCTGTATTCATAAGGGATATTGGCCTGTAGTTTTCTTTTTTTGTTGAGTCCTTTCCTGGTTTTGGTATCAGGGTGATGTTTGCTTCATAGCTTCATAGTGAGGGAGGATTCCTTCCTTCTTGATGTTGTGGAATAATTTCTAAAGGATAGGCACCAGTTTTTCTTTGTAGCTCTGGTAGATTTTGGGTGTGAAACCATCTGGTACAGGACATTTTTTTTAGGGAGGTTTTTTTGTTGCTGCTTCAATTTCGGTACTTGATATTGGTCTGTTCAGGAGTTCTATTTCTTTCTGATTGAGCCTACAGAGGCTGTATATTTCTAAGAATTTGTCCATTTCCTTCACATTTTCAAGTTTATGTGCATAGAGATTTTTATAGTATTCAGAGACGATATTTTGTACTTCTGTGGTGTCAGTTGTAATTTCTCCTTTTTCATTCCTGATTGAGCTTATTAGAGTCCTTTCTTTTCTGCTTCTGGTTAATCTAGCAAAAGGCATGTCAATTTGGTTTATCTTTTCAAAGAACTAGCTTTTTGTTTCAATAATCTTTCTTATAGTTCTTTTGTTATTGATTTCATTTAGTTCTGCTCTAATCTTGGTTATTTCTTTTCTTCTGCTGGGTTTGGGATTGGTTTGCTCTTCCTTTTCCAGTTCTTTGAGTTGATTCATTAGATTGTTGATTTGTGATCTTTCTACATTTTTGATGTAGGTATTTTAAGGCTCTGAATTATCCTCTCAGAACTGCTTTAGCTGTGTCCCACAGGTTTTGATAACTTGTGTCCCCTTTATCATTTAGTTCAAAGAATCTTTTGATTTGCATCTTAATTTCCTCCTTGACCCAATAATCATTCAGCAGTAGGTTGTTTGGTTTCCATGACTTAGTGTAGAGATAAGTGTTTCTGTTGGAGTTGATTTCTAATTTTGTTCCACTGTGGTCTGAGAAGATGCATGGTATAATTTATATTTTTTTTAATTTTTTGAGACATGTTTTGTGGCCTAGGATTTGGTCAATCTTAGAGAATGTCCCATGAGCTGATGAGAAGAATGTATACTCAGTGGTTTTTGGGTAGAAAGTTCTGTAAATGTCTGTTAGGCCCATTTGTTCTAGAATTCTGTTTAAGTCCATTGTTTCTTTGTTTATTTTCTGTTTGGAAAATCTGTCCTGTGCTGTCAGTGGAGTGTTGCAGTCCCTGGCTATTACAGTGCTGTTGTTTGTCATTTTGTTTATATCAAGCAGGATTTGCTTTATGAATCTGGGTGTACCTGTATTGGATGTGTAGATATTTGGAATTGTTATGTCCTCTTGTTGAATTGTTCCCTTTACCATTATATAATGACCATCTTTGTGTTTCATTATTTTTGCTGATTTGAAGACTAAGTTATCTGATATGAGAACTGCTACCCCAGCTTTCTTTTGGTTTCCATTTGTGTGGAATATTGTTTTCCATCCCTTCACCTTAAGTCTTAATGAGTCCTCATGGGTTAGATGTGTTTCCTGAAGACAGCAGATACTTGGCTTCTGTATATTTATCCATTTGGCCAGCTTATGTCTCTCCAGTGGGCAGCTCAAGCCATTCACATTTATTGAAAGAATTGATGAGTGGGGTGGATTTCTGTTCATCCTGTTGAGTAGAACTTTGCTGGTTGGTCTTGAACCATTGTGGTATCTGGCCTTTGACCTTTAGCTTTTGGATGATTTTACACTGATATCTAGTGCAGTAGTGCATAAATACTTACTACTGAATTGGATGAAAAGCTTAAATTCTTCATGGGTGACCAGTGAGTGTCACTCCTATGATCATGTCTAATTTCTGTAAGTTATTGAAAGGAGTCACCACTGGTACTACAATTTTCCTTCTTTAAGGCATTGTTCA
The DNA here is from genome assembly GCA_023783475.1 of Daubentonia madagascariensis. NCBI lineage: Eukaryota > Metazoa > Chordata > Mammalia > Primates > Daubentoniidae > Daubentonia > Daubentonia madagascariensis. The sequence continues at coordinate 661,216 of JAKFHU010002341.1, read as the reverse complement.
ATTACTGCTGAGAATCAATTGCAATACATGAAAACATAAGAGGCCACACAGTTGAGTAGGGGGTAGGTCAGGGACAACATCATGTGAGATTCAAGGATAACAAGAGAGAGTGAAGGAAGCCAAAAATGAGGTAGAAGTCAACAACCAGTGTCATCATGGAAGACAAAAGGCCAAAGATAAGAACTAGAAAAGAATTCCTGTCAAGGTTTAAATAAGGAGAACACAGCAGTAATCAAACAGCTAGAAAAAAGTAAAAGAGTTATTCTCATTTAAAAAAGAAGCAGTGAGGGTAAATCAATATATGATAATGCTTTTGGCTTCTAAGAAGACACATGACACCAAAGTATCCTGAAGACAGAGCAATTATCTCTGTCTATCTATCTACCTATCTCTTTTTGCACAGCTTAGTAATTTAACAATATCTGATGGCACCAAGAATGATCCCCGCCCCCTTTCAGTACTGATGATTCTTAATAATGCATAATGACATTCAAAATAGAATAGAATAAAATTTGAATTTTCGTGGTGAAAAAATATCCCCATCAAAATTCAAAATGTCTAAAATTATTTAGTTCTTTCATATTTCAAATCAAATGGAAGCATGAACTGAGCAAAATCCATATCACCTAAAGGAGTTATAATCATAAAGCATTGGAGAGTGTCACATAGAAGGGAACATGGTATGATGTAAATAACCCCATAGGAAAATAATGTTCAATACAAAATATTACTAAGATATTGCAAAACTTGGAAATCATTTGTGTTGAGGTGAATTTAAAGAATGAACTCAAGTTTTATGCTTGTAAACAATATTTATTAGAGACTATGCCCAGAATTATCACAGATTATATAAGGAAAGAAGCTACATATCAGCAATGTTTCAGGGATAAGAATGTCAAGCTTGAGTGATGAAACTTGGTTAAGAAACAAAAGTCTCCACTGATTCAAAGCATGAAGTCTATATTGCGAGATATTTTTCAGGGTCCTCTTAAAATTTTTTCTGATTTTAAAGGTAATAAGAAAACCAATCCATAAAAATATACATTAACAAATGAGGAGTGAGTAATAGAAATGATTTTTTTCAGTAAAATCCAAAGGGCCAGTATCTTCCATAGAAAGAGGGACGGAAGTAGCCATAGCCATAACCACCATAGCCTCCAAGGCCATAGTTGGAACCATAGCCATAGCCAAGGCCACTGAAACCACCAAGGCCATAGCCAAGGCCACCATAGTAGTTGCCATAATAGTAGCTCATTGTGTCAGAGGTTGAGAATTTGGTTTGATGTTGAAGGTGAGTTTCCTGAGAATGAATATCATTGTCTGCAAGTGGACTTTTATACTCCTTCAGTGTGGGTATGGCAAACCACAACACAGAAGCTTCCTTCTCTTTGAAAATTCATCTTTGGTGAAAAACAACACTATTACATCATATCTTTCTTATTAAGGGTAGTCTCAAAGGTGCATGGAGACTTTTTTCTTTTAAATTTAGTTTAATTTTCATTCCTCAGAACCAGACTGTATTGAACAATTAATTTCACGTTTTCAAAGCTTGTGTTTCCACGTATTTCTACATTGATGAGTAAGAATGCAGGCTTCCTTGCTTCAGATAGCCTGAGACTTTTACCATTGTCAATGGTATCTCTATTTTGCGTTAGATACGATTTTCTTTAAAGGTGATGCCTTATTCCTATTTATTAATAAATAAACTAGTATAAAATTTTTAAATAACTTTAAGTGACTAAAAGTAATTAGGGACCACAGGAACGCATATTTTTCATAAAGAACATATGGGCAAATATGTGGCTTCTCTGCCTTGTTTGCATATTAGTGTGATAACCTTCTATAGTGTGATAATGTCCTAAGCAACTACTATTTATAAAGATGATATTCACATCTTGTCGTAAAATAATCCAAGTCTACATTTTCAAGTTTATTCCCAGTACTTTTGTTAGACAACCACTCTACTTCTGTGAGGCCTCTCTAATTGTTCCCTACAACTGCATTTTGCCATCTCACCCTAAGCTTTTTCACAGATTTCATTTCTCTCTAAAATAACTCATATTTAGAACCTCCTCAATCATTCTATTCCACAAACATGTAACATATTACCGCTCTTTTAAACTGACACTGCCTTTTGCAGAATTAGTTTTTTTAAAAATCTCTTAATTGGTTATGTGAACTGGTTTAAAAACACTTTGAAGGAATGAAACTTATCTTTATATTTATGAGACCTAATGGGATACTTTGTAGAAGTAAATTACATATTTTTTATTTTTTTTAACTTCTACTTTTCTGATATACCTATATAAATTTTATAAGCTGTTTGCTTTACAGAGAAGGATTTATACAGAAAAATGCTTTATACTTAAAATTTCTAAAATAGATAATAACAATTAAGATTAATACAGTTGATCAAAATATTCATATTAATATTTTATTATAAGTAAAGGACTATAATAGGCTTTGGGCATGAATATGATAGATGATAAATATATAAATGACCACTCTATAGACTTTCCATTCTACAACTTAATTGGACTCTCTTCATGCTGTATATCTCTGCATGTAGTTTTTGGTGCATGTGAATGAATATATGTGTGTGGGGCCTTTTCATATAAATGTATATAGAAGAATAAAATGATGGATAATGACACTGATTCCCAGAGCAATTTAAAGGAATTAGCTATTGTAGGAGCTTCAAGGTCTTGCAAAAGAATTCTTCAGAAGGTATAAAGAGTTGCATCTAGAAGGATCTGTAGGAATTTTATAAAAAGAGGAAGAAGCTCCAGCAAGGAACAAGCGTTCTAGTTTATAATCAGAAAAGGTAAGCAAGTTGCGTCTTCAGCAAAACATCATAGTTGGGGCATAGAGTTTTAATAAAGAGTAATTGATGGTTGGGAAGTATACTGGTGTTAAGACCAGGGTGGGCCATGCATCATATTCTATGTTTTCATTTAGGACAGTGACATCAGGGAAGTAATGTTTTAGGAATATGTATATTCTGTGCAGTGTGGTTTGTGTGGCAAATTCTTGAGAACAAGGAGACCACTTGGAAGGCTTCGATACTGTCCTGTTTAAGAATGAAATAAGAAAAATGGATTGGAAAGGATGAACATAAGATGTATTGTTAAAATCAGTAGCATTTGTGCAGATTTTTAGAGACAAATATAAACCCTACAAGCTATAAGTATTATTTTTTCTGTTTAAATGTAAGGTGTTATATCCCTTAAGGTTAACTTTATTTTAAAAAATAAAAAATAAAAGTATCAGGCTACAAGAATTCTCATTACTTTTTGTACAAGTTTAAATAATTATGATGAAATCCATTTCTTCAGATTTCTAATCAGTCAACGATCAGTTGGAAAGGAAGTACATGTGGAAACAGAAGTAAGAACATCAATGTCAACTTAATTATAATATATTTTTTAAAAATCTGAAGAAAATAAATATTTTGGTGCTAACACAAGTTTTGAAAAATCGCTGTGACTCCTTGACCTGAATTATGTACAATTATTAGCTGTTCAGAAGGCATATTTTGAGGTGTTTTCAGTAACCACAATTAATATATAAGTAGCAATTACATAAAATTACAATTACATAAAAACATGAATCAAATAATATTCTACCAACGAGATATTTTCACTTGGCAATCAAAAGTGGCAATGTAGATGCAAATAGTCTGAAATAATCTGAAATCAAACTTTCAATAATTTTCTACTCAAATGTGTATCTATTTATATTTTCCTATAACCAGGATAAGCAACTTTATTCCGGTTATTATCCCTAAAGACGTGACTCAACTTGCATTCCTCTTCTTCATCTTCACCCATATAAACAGTCTGCATGATATTCTTGAACTTTATCTCCTTAAACTCCCTTTGTTTCTATTCCAAATTCCATACCTGGGCACAGAGTTTGAGTTAGGACTTCTTTGGCAAGTGCCCAGATTACTGTAGCAGCATTTTATCTGACTTTCAATTATTTTCTCTCAAATACATTTTTTTCTGTGCCACTCCTGTCTTTCATATTTACTGTAATGTAAAATAAAAATCTTATTATTACTGTACTTGTTATTTAAGGATGTCCATATGCTATACTCAGTATGATAATCCAAAACTAACCATCAAGCTCAAATTTCTTCTTTGTTCTGTGCATAATATTTTCTGCTTTTCTACGGCAATATACACGTGCCCTCTTCTGTGGCTATGTCTTTCTCTAATTTGTTTAAATTCATTTAAATTCTAACACAGGAGGACAGTAAGTATGGTTCTACTTGATACATCTCTCCGTGTTCTTTAGATCTTATAGATCTTGCCACAAATTAACATATTTAGCTGTTCCCTAAAATTCTGCTTATGGAAAACTTTGTAACTACAGAAAAGTAGATAATTTTATAGGTAAAATGTGTTTCAATGACATATATTACTCAGATATGCTAAAATTTTGGGGGGGGAAAGTGCATTTAGGCAGAGTACAGTATAAAGAACTCCCATAAAGCAGTCGTTCATTTTAAAGAATTTTCAAGTCAAGGCCAATTGTATTTCAGTCTTACGTGTTTTTTAAAAACATTATTATTTTTTCCTTCCTCTATTATTTAAAGTTATTTGTCAAGTTCGATTTAGTGACATGTAAATAACTGCTACATGATTTATTGAAGAGTCATAATTCTAGCTTGAGTCAGTGAGTCTCATCACCCAGTTTATTCCTCACAAAAGAGTCAGTACAAACTGTTAGTTCATGAACGTGTTAGTAAAGTACTAGTGAGAATTACTTGAGATCCATGAAGTCTGCTGTCACTAACCTATTTAAGTGAACTTTATATTGAAAATCACATTGTGTATAATTAAAAGATGAAGATTAGGATGTAAAGATGCCAAAACATCAGTTCAAAGTCAACAACCAGGTTTGAAAGAAGGCTTCAAAGAAAAGACTTGCAAACAATTCCTTGCAAGGTTTAAGGGACGAACAAATACCAATTCTCATCCTGAGCTGGAGGAAAGTATGGAAACATTGAAAATTAACTCTCAACATTTCTAATGTACAAAGAAAAGTAGGGTTAAGCCTGAAAAGTTAAATGGCATATGTTAAGTTGATAAAGAAATGAAGAAACACTGCACATAGAGGAAGAATATTCCCAAGCTCTCTACCTCTCTTATAAAAATATAAGCTGGTGGGGGTTCTCTGGTGGAACAATGTGCATCCCTGTCATCATTTCATAACAAAGCACCTGGTAGAGGGGCATGCTGAAATAACACTGAGCAGCAACAAGGCATGGATGGCTCTTCCCTGCAAAGCACATAAAATAACCATATTAAAAGGGCAAATGCGCTAAAAAATATTCCCTTCCTGAAATACTAAGGTAGTAATAGATGTCATATTACATTAAATATTATGTGGATATAGCATCCATATATTCATAAGAATTAGGGATCTCTAAATATATTTGGTTCTATAGAATGTAAAATCAAAAAGGGAGCAACATCTGAGCACATACTGCATAAAATGAAGTAGTTACTGGCTGCAAGTTTTTAAGATTTGTTCTAAGGAAGTAGATAATTCTATCGGGAAAATATGTTTCAATGAACTATATTACTCAGATATACTAAAATTTGGGGAAAAGAAGTTCATTTAGGTGGACAAATATAAATGAAACATGGCTTAGAATGTTCTCAAAGAATGTTTATTGGATAACATGTCCAGAAATATCACAGAAAGGATAAAAAAGAAATCTTCGTTTGTAACACAGCAGGGATAAGGAATTCTGGACCAGGGAATCAGCTAGCTTGGGTGATGAATTCTGGATCACGGAAAAAGATCATCACAGACAGCAATGTTTTCAGTAAAACCCAGAGGACCAGTATCTTCCATAGAAAGAGGGACGGAAGTAGCCACAGCCATAACCACCATAGCCTCCAAGGCCAGAGCCGGAACCATAGCCATAGCCCAGGCCACTGAAGCCACCAAAGCCATAGCCAGGACCTCTGTAGTAGTTGCCATAGTAGTAGCTCATTGTGTCAGAGGTTGAGAATTTGGTTTGATGTTGAAGGTGAGTTTCCTGAGAATGAATGTCACTGTCTGCGACCGGACTTTTATACTCCCCAGTTAAAGGTGTAGCAAACCACAACACAGAAGCTTCATTCTCTTTGAAAATGCGTCTTTGGTGAAAAACAGTACTATTAAGCCACTTCTTTCTTATTAAGGGTAGTCTCAAACATACATGAAGATATTTTTTCTTGGAATTTATTCAGTTCTAATTTCATGGGATCAGCCTTTGTGTTCAATAATAATCTTTCCATATTTAAAGTTGATATTTATAGCTATTTTTATGTTTAAAATGTGAGTATAATGCTACCTTGCATCAGGTAAATCATTCTTGGCATTCCCTAGATTTTTGTCATTTTCAAGTGATGTTGCCTTTAATTTCCCAGAATTAACATCTATTTTTCAATACATGTTTAATTTAGCTTTAGCACTTAATAGACTGTATACCAATTATTAAATAATTGTGCATGAGAAAAATTAATTTAAAATCCAAAAGCAGAATCTATTTAAAAATAAGGAACAAATATTACCCATCTCCCTTGCTTGATTTTTCTATAGGTGAGCATGCTAACCACCATCATCTGAAGAGGCAAAATTCTACAGGAGAATAGTCAAGCCTCTCACAATTTAGTCCACACTACCTTTCCCACAGTATTCCCAGTATTTCCTTATATGGAACATATCTCCTATAGTGAATAAGTATTTTGTCAGCTTCTCCAAGACGTTACTACATTTCCAAGTGTACACTTCTCTGCCTAATTCCTTGTTATCATGACCCACCAAAAGCATTGCGCATGAGATTTGCAAAGTGGAAGTAAAGCAGCAGACCTTTTTTTTTTTTTATGCTTATGAATTTAGTCTAGGGCACACACCTCTGTTTCAGCTCACACGTGTTGTCCCTTTTCTGCCTTCTCCCCTTGGTGTAAGGTAACAAGCAGGCACATAGTTCCTCCAGGGATCCTTTCTCCAAAGGTTTTTCTAAATCCTAACATAGGAACGTAGACCTAATGAGGATGCTACCTCCTCCTATGGACCATCACAGATACCAGACAAAAACTTGGATTTATGCAAAAGAAAAAAGGGTGTTAAAAATAAAACAGGTTAAGGTAAAATAAAATTCATTTTTCCTTTATGTTCCCTAAAGTAACTAACTTTCCAGAGCAAAAACATTTCCATCATGTTGCATGTTTATACCTTATGTACAGGTGAAATATTTGGCAACAATAGCACAAAGGATGGGAGTGGGGACTTGTAGGTATATTTTTGCAATATCTGTGCATTACAGTTGGATAATAATGAATTTTTTAAAAATACATAAATATTAATTCAATAGTAAGATAAAATGGAATTACAAAAAATTCACAATTAGCCTAAGAGAAGACAGAAAATATAATAGTAGTGTGTGGTGTGACAAAGAACAGGTGGAACAAAGGGAAAACTGGAAAGATAGGTTTTATTCAAGTATACCAATAACATTAAATGTGAACATTATAAATAAACTAAATAGAAGAAAGGCATTATTACTTTAGATTTTAAAAAAGCAATTTACAACTATATGTTGTCTATAAGAAATTTACCTTAAATATAAAGACATAGCTAAGTTAAAAGTGAGAGGGAAAAGATGACATATCAATACTAACCAAGAGAAAACTACTTTAATATCAGAAAAATCCTTAAATTCATGAAATATTATAAAGAATAAGTAGTATCATTAAATATGAAATAGGGGTTAATTTCCCTCAGAGAGAGCATAACAATTCTAAATATGTAACCACCTAACAAGAGAGCTTCAAATTTAATAAAGCAAAAACTTGTAGAACTGAAGGAGGAAATAAAGAATTCCACAATTTTAATTTTAGACTTCAACAATCTGTTCTCGGTAATTGATACAATAAGTAAACAGAAAAATCAGTAAATACAGAGAATACCTGAACAACACAATCTAATCTAAACAATTAGATTCAATCTAACCTAAAATCTAATTGGCATTTATGAACATTCCATAAAGCAACAGTAGAACTCACTGGATAAGGGACATTAACTAAGATAAACTATATTGTGGACCTTAATTTCATTAAGGACATGTTTGTATAAATCATATTCTTTCAAATGTATTAAATAAATTTAATGAAATTAAATTAAAAATCAGTTATAGAATGATATCCGGCAAAAGCTCTAATATTTGAAAATTTAACAACACAAATCTAAATAATAAATGAATCAAATAAGGATAATAAAAGGAAATTAAAATATTTTGAATTAAATGAAAATATAATAAACTAAAATGTTTGGGATGTAGCTAAAGCAGCACTTACAGGAAAATTTGTATCAATAACTACTTATGTTAATATAAAAATTCCTCAACTCTAAAATCTAAGTTTTTGGTAAGCTGAAGAAATAAATAATAAAAATCAGAGCTTAAGTAAACAAAACCCAGAAAATCAGGAGAGAAAAAGCAGGAAATAAAAACTTGATTCTTTGGGTAAATACCCAGTACTGGAATTGCTGGATCAAATGGAAGGTCAACTTTTAATTCTCTGAGGAATCTCCATACTGTTTTCCATAGAGGTTGTACTAATTTGCAGTCCCACCAACAGTGTATAAGCCTTCCTTTCTCTCTGCATCCATGCCAGCATCTATTGTTTTGGGGCTTTTTAATAAAAGCCATTCTGACTGGGGTGAGGTGATATCTCATTGTGGTTTTGATTTGCGTTTCCCTGATGATTAGTGACACTGAGCATTTTTTCATATGTTTGTTGGTCATTTGCCTATCTTCTTTTGAGAAGCTTCTGTTCATGTCTTTTGCCCACTTTTTAATGGGGTTGTTTTATTTTTTCTTGCTGATTTGCTGGAGTTCTTTGTAGATTCTGGTAATTAGTCCTTTATTGGATGTATAGCTTGTGAATATTTTCTTCCATTCTGTAGGTTGCCTATTTGCTCTGTTAATTATTTCCTTGGCTGTGCAAAAGCTTTTAAATTTACTCAAGTCCCATTTATTTATTTTTGTTGTTGCTGTGATTGCCATCAGGGTCTTCAAAAATTCTTTGCCTAGGCTGATATCTAGAAGAGATTTTCCAACATTTTCTTCCAGGATTCTTATGGTTTCAAAACTGATTTTTAAAATCTATTTCTACATTAAAATTGAATCTGCCAAGCTCTTTTATTAGTTAGACAATTCTTGGCATTTTTTCAGATTTTGTTTTGTCAAAAAATAGCTTCTTTTCTTTGCCATAGACTTAGTTTTTATCTTTTTCCAAATAACTTGGGATTTTTTCCTTTGAATTATTCTAAAATTAAATTATTAAATTATGAAAAAAATCACAAGTATTTATAATAAATTAGATGACAAAGATTTAGAAAAATGTAGGCAATATTTGGTCATTCTCTTTGTTGGATATTCTGTGTCCCAAACCTTTAAATTTTTGTGGAAAGTCCCTGTTACCCCCAAGTTTAAATACTTTCCTCAGATGCTCATGAGGCAATTTTTGAGATGATTTCTAAATATTTCCTGAGATGTTCATACTGAATAGATACGAAATAATTAGATTGAAACATTAACAGATAACATTGAGTAAAGATGTTTTTATTTAGAAATATAATGTGTATAAATATGCATAAGTCTAAATTATCTGTGAACTCTATTTCTTTCAATCCAAATGTTTCCTCTTCCCATAGTTCTTCCCCCCGCCTTCTTTTCATTGCATTGGATCCATGATAGTAGCCTTTTTATTGCAGTTGTAGGACAGTTCTTTTAGTGGTCTTTTGTCAGCGTAGTTCTCCCTCCTTTCTTGTTTGTACTTCTGAAGAATAACTGTAGAATGTGCTGGGAATGGAACATCTTGAGATAAAGGGGAGCTGGCTGGAGCAGCCCAGGCTCTATTCTAATCTGCCTCTAAAAATAGGATGTCCTTCAATGCTTCATCTCAGTGATTCATGTGACCCTCAGACTATAAAAGTCAGAGTGGGCTGCTTTTCAGGATCCCACAGCTGCAGTGCAAGTGCAGCACATGCAGTTGAGACCTCATCTTCACAAGACAGCTTCCCTGAGCCTTCAGGGACTGGCTCACTATGAATCCTAGGCTTCTGTTGTCCCTTGTTGCCTACCTAAAAGTAATAGATCTGCTTCATGTAACTTGTTGAATATATGGGTGTTCTGTCTCACCAGACCCAGACAAGCTGGTAATCAGTGCACAGGGAACCTGCTGCACAAAATTGGTGCAGTGGCTAAGGTCTGATCTGACAGAACCATGGCTTCCTGGCAAAGTGAAAAGAGTGATATCCCTAGTACCCAGGCCAGTGTGGAATCTCAGCCTAGGGGTGCAGGGGGTGGACACACAGCTGGATGTTTTATGGTGAAAGAAGAATGATAAATGGACACAAGTCAACCCTGGTAGATGTTAATGGGCTAGCTGTAAGAATCGAGGCAAAAAGAAAGGTATATGGAAATAGGGGCGGGTGAGGCATTGCCCCTGGCTTACGTGATTGCCCATTCCTGGGGCTAGAGAGCTCAGGATGGAGGCCCTCAGGTGGAGCCTGAAACACCTGTGAGGGAACAGGAAAGAGGCATTCAGGTGCACAATGCAGGAGACTTATGATCTAAAGGATAGATACGGAGAAAGACCAGGAAAGTGTTATACAGACGAGTTGGTGTGTTTGTTTGATAAAAGAACATTGTAGCCCCAAATGTCTTGGGCTGAATGGCACCATTAAGAATGCAGTCAAGGTCTCTGGGTTCCCTCCAGAGGCCAATGACCCTATACTTCTGTCAAGATAAAAGGGGAAAAGAGGGGAAAAATTAAACTGATGACATTGGGAGGTTTGGGAATGAATGCTGTGACACATGGTACTTATCTGCTTGTGCATGTGGCCCTTTGGGCCATTTCAGGCACCAGTGATGTGGTCCTCACCACTGACTGCATTATAGGCATGGACATTTCCTTTTGGCTGCTGTGGCACAGAACATCCCTGCCGCCTGAGGGCGCATGCTACCTGCAAGGGACAAATATATATCAGTCATGTGTATGCTGGGAGTACCATAGCCACACTTGAGAGGAACTTGTTTTTGAATGCCCCATGGAACTTCCTTGAAACTCTGACCAAGGAACTTCCTTCGCTGCTCAAGTAACACAACAATGGGCACACTCTCAAGGAAAACAATGGACTTTCCATGCACTCTGTCATCCAGAAGCCAATGGAGCCAAGACATCTGAAGAATGAACATTAGGATGGCTTACTAGTAGGGGATATTCCCATCTGACTAGGGCAGTGTGGACACTACACACTGCACTCTAATGCAGGGGAAACACAACACTGCAGCACATGCTGAGAAACACTGAGCCTGATGGGGGTGGAGATGGACCAAGCAGCCGCCTGACTAGGCTATGCCTGCAAAATACCAATCTCAGTGTCCCTAACAATTCTTTTATTTCCCCTTTATAGTGCATGTCATGAGGCAGTTTGTGACTCAGGCTGCCACAGCACCCCAGTCAGCACCCCCTAATTCTAATCTGAAGGAGATGCTTTCCCCAGGTGCCTCCTCTTGATTGGATCCCACAGATGTGGGCAATGGAACCAAGGAAAACCAGGGTACTAGGGTCCCCCTAGTGGCACCAGAAACGTCTTACCTTTCCATTTAGGTGAGCTACATTATCAGACATACCCAGTTGGCACAGGATGTGATCTCCTTCCTGGATGACTGAGCCTGAAAGGTATGGGTCAAGCAACAAGGCAATAGGTGGCTGCAGAGGTAGCAGCCTCAGGACAGACACAGATAGACTGACACAACCCAGCCTCACTCCTATCTAATTGGTAGGGAACACCTGAGACCCCAGAGGGGTGGCACATGGGGCGCTAACCTGTCAATCTGCTGTTTCCACAAGGATGTGGCAGCAGTTTGTCACAGACCATAGCAGCCTTTTCATGTTGCCAGTGGCAAACTACACCAGCATTTCTAATGCCACAATGTATACCAATGGAAACCGAGACCTGACTTACCCAGTGAGGATCTGGCACTCGCCACATGGAAGGGAGCTGGAGGTGCCACTTTTAACTTAACTGCCTCTGTGGCAAAATGACACAACCACAATTAGCAAAACCTTTATGGGCTAGTATGGGCTGGTGTGAGCTTTGATGCACCATGCTCCTTTGATTACATGGACAAGAAGTGTTCCAGGTGAAAAACATGAACCGCAGACAAGCTGTGTCTATTTTTCCAAGGGGAAGTTGGAACCTTCAGCATTTTAAAAGCGTACAGAGAGAAGGAAAAAGGTGGGGAGGGGGGGTGATGAGGCAAAGTAGTTACATTCTTGCCATGCTCCAGAGATCTATGTTTTACAGGAAATAAGGGAGTGAAGGAAGCATCAATTATGTAGATGTCCCTGGGTAGGTAGAAGAATGTCTGATTCTGTCTTGTCTCCAGTTCTGTTACCTGTGAGATAAATTTGTAATTCATTGCTAGTGTGGAATTGGACAGGCTTTAGTTTTAAGTGCTAGACATAGGTACAATTTGTATGTCCTTGTTATGGAAGGTTAGCAAGGAATCCCCTTAATGAATGATCTTGGGGCCAGCTCTTCACAGGTGCCTGAGACTTTTCCCTTATCTTTTGCATAGGGAGTTGAGGTGGGGTGTGCCCCTGAGACTTTGAATTTCTTTTTACAGTCCCCCCTATCCATCAAAATCTTTTGGAGTAAAGCACTGTAGAAGACATGATTTCATGGAGAGAGAGATATATATATATTTAAACATTTTTATATATTTTAATAAAATCCCACATTGCTGGGAAGTTTCATTTTTAGATCACGTCCCTCAGAGGAGAAAACAATTAAATAAAGAAGGACCAATGTCAAAAAATTGTGAGTAAATAATAAAACTCAAAAATGATGAACAAAGCCAGACTCTAATATATATATATATAATATATTTGAAACATAATTTTCTCTCTCTTTACCATTTTTATTAGGGACAAATCATAGTAAGACCAATTTATCTGCAAAATAAATTTTAGTCTCATACTTGGTCTGATTATTTGCATAAAGAGCCATAAGACTAATCATTGGCCATGCAGGGTTTTGTTTTTGTTTTTGTTTTTTTTTAGTTAGCTTTGCTGGAACTTGATTTTTTTCATAAGGAATTTCAAGGTACTTAAAGGTCTCTCGAGCCAAGCCAAGGATTTAACTGTCTGTAGGTACCTGTATAAATTGGGTAAATTTCTCTTTTCTTGAGATCCCGAAGTAATTTAGGGTTCCTGGGCCTGTGAGAAAGTGACATTCTTTACTTACCACAGATCAGGAAATGTTATAAATGAGGTATCGAGTCAGTATTCTTTTTTCTAGAGGGTTTTTTAATTGGCCTTTTAAAGTAAACATAATTCCTCAAAGCAGTCTGGGCATATTTGAAAATATCCCATTCCAGTCAAAACCTTGGTAAAATAATCAGCTTCGCTAATTCTGTCCTGTTATAAAAGAAAAACAGATTCTTATTGGAAATTATGCAAATAACTATATTGCCATAAAATAAGAATACTTATGAATAGTTTCCAAATTCTAGAGAAATTAAGTACAGAGAAAAATAAATGTTTCAAATTACTTACAAAATATACTTTATCAATTTGTTATAAGCTATAAATAGCTCAAAAGGACGAAAAAAGTTTTCCTGCCTTCTGGAAAACAAAACATGGAAAGAATTAGCAATGTTTTAAACAAACAGTCAAAAAATTAGTTCAGTCCCATGTGATTAATTCTTGTTCTTCTTGAGGTTGGGTTAGCAGTCCTCATGAATGCATCAGTTTTTTACTAAAGTAAGCCCGTTTCTTTACAGTCTGAGAGCATCTAGCTGAGGTGTCTAGAATTTAAACTTGAAGCATCTTCAGTTAAAATGGAAGTAGCTTTCATACAGAAAAACAAACATTAATATTTGGAACAGTTTTTCCCAGAGTTTGTATGTCACAAGGTTTGCTTGTAGAGCCTCAGGAAAAGAGGTGGTGGCAATTTCATTGAGTCCAAGTCAGAAAAATGGAAAAAGAGTTTGAAAACATTATTTGGAGACTTATAGCCAAGAAAAAATTTGGGATTCAGTCCAAATTATATGATCTCTAAAGTTAGTAGAAAACCACTTCTTGAGAAGAATTAAAGTAAAATAATATTAATAATTATGGATGACAAAAAGTCTCAGAATAGCCATGATTAAAGAGACAATTGACAAAGAAATTTATTTATTTATGTGGCATATAACAATTTAACTTAATAACCATAATTACTATTGATAACATATATCAAAGCATGTCAGTGTTACCAAAAGCTTGGCACTTGTCCCCGAGGCAGCATCAGAAGAACAGGACGAGTGGTTTGAGGAGAAGGAAAGAGGAGTTTATTAATTTGCCAGCAAATGAAGAAAATGGCAGACTTCTGTCTTAAGGTACCATTTTCCTAATCATAAGCAGAAATACAGAGCTTTTAAAGGGAGAGTTTTCAGTTCTAGGCTATTGTTCAGCTACCGTTGATGATTTTGAGGGTCCCATCTCCTTCCCATCTCTGCAGAAGACAGGCCTGTGACCTCTGCCCAGTATCTCCAGTAACACAAAGAACAAAGGATATCCCCCTGCCCCTCCCGACCACTGGCCTGCAGCAGGGATGCAGGTTTTAGCTCCCCAAGAGAGTGCGTGAGGTTTTAAAAAGACAGAAAACATTTCTACCATTTTTTCAGGCCACTCTCTCTGTTACATCAGAATTTTAGAAATCTCATACAATTTTGGAACACATATCAAACTTGTTTATATAAATATAATGCAAGGAAATTTAAACTCCATTTTATATTTGAAAATGCTTCCTGTATGGTTTTAACATAACAAATAAGCCTAAATATGTCTCTCTTAGACTTTCAGTGGCCCTAATATTTAAAAAGCTAGTTTGAGGTCAAAATGACTGAATTTAGAATTTTGATTTTGCAAAGTTTGTCAAATATCAAAGGGTTAAGACATTTGTCATCATAAAACATTTATTGTCATAAAACAGGATAACAGGTTATATAAAATAGTCATTTATTCAGCCAAAGTAATAGTTCAAAGATTTTAAAAAGCAAAAAAAAATTTTACCTTTTGATAGAAAAGAGGCTCAGTTTTCCAAACAATAAGACCTAATAAAAACAAATCAAAAAATAAAGAGGCAAAATGGAATCTGTCTCATCGGTCTCTCCTTCTTTCTCCTCTCTTTTTTTTTTTGTAGTTTACTTAAAAGGTGAACAAAAATCTTTTATTATATTTATTAATATTACATGAAAATCTTCTTTAAAAGAGAAACTCAATTTTATCTTTGCATTAGTGTATTAAATGTTAAGGCTAATTTTAATAAAACTTTATAAACAGATCTATTTTATCTTAATTGATTTGATCACAAGGTAAGATTTCTATACATCTTTTAAAAATTTTACCCTTTTTCCTTTTTAAAAATTTTTATATTTATTCAGTTTTATTTATTTAATTTAAAACTATTTTTAAAGGCTTTAATTAGGCAAAATTGTTTTTTCAAAAATCACATTTCTATGTCTTCTTATAAATTTTTCTCCCCCAAAAAATCCCACATTCAATTTTTTTTCATATTTTGTATATAAAATTGTTTCTCTTATATCTGGTAGTTCTAATCATATGCATTAATTATAATGTTAAGTCTTAGTAACCCTTATTTTAAATAAAAACCTAGGAAGTTAAAATAACTTTGAATTGTTATCAGTCCCCAATTTTATTAGTACATCTAAATATATTTAGCATTCTATATTATATAAAAATAAGATTTCAAAGTATATAAACTTAAGCTTATGTTTAGTAATCTATGTTTTAGTATTTTAACTTAGCTACACATGACTCATTTTATGATTATCCTTATTAATTTAACATAACATGACTTTAATATTTTAAATTACTGAAAAGAATTGTGAAACTGTACAAATACTATCCATGTGCTCACAGTCAAATCTAGCCCAAATATTAAAAATGTTATAGAAGCAGCAGTTTTATGACCTTAAAATGTCTAGCACAGATAGACAGGTTTTAACCCAACAGGTTCAAGTGAAAATGTCTAAATTAAATTTTGAAGATATTTTTATTTTATTTTACCACTGATTTTTGAAACTCTCTTTGTTCATTAAATATTACTAAAGTCATGTGAACTTGAAAAGCATTTGGGCTTATTTACTTTATTTATGACATATACATATGCATGCAAGGATCCTACAGCCTTGATTTTAAAACTCTAGCTGCGAGACTGGCACAGCATCAGTTTAAAAGGACAGTTGAATTTAAACCGTGGCATCGACAATGAAAGGAGCAAAACCCCTCTTGTCTCACATGCAGCCTAACTCTCACTGAGTCTCAGAGGAAATAGGGCAATAATCAACATTTTAAAGCACAGAGAGAGAAGATCTAAGTCCTTTTAAGAAGGAGTTTGGGTGTGCTAGAGGAAGACAAAAATGGATGCCAAGGCAGTATAAAATCACAGGAATTCACCATAGGACTTTGTAAGGAGACAAACTTTATTTAGGTAGGTAGTATTGAATCTCAGCACCCCATCCCCCAAAATACATATATATATATGAAGTGTTTAAACCATACCCTTTCTTATATAAGGCCCAAAGAAAGGAGAAGCTTCTTGTAGTGCATTCAGCTGCCTACGACATGGCCATTTCTGCCTAGCTATGACACACACCAAGGTCAAAAATTTTTTCATAAAATAAAGTAATATTTTGTATCCCCCAAAGCCAAAGAGATAAGATAACACGATACAAAAGAGAGTAGTTTTATATCTGAGAGGAGTCTGTTTATGACTTTTTAGATTCCATAAGGAAAACAGAAGCCTCCCTCAAGAGAGAGGTAAGAGGTGCCTTTTTTTTCTGAGTTTCTCAAGGAGTCTGAGCCATTAGAAGCAGTATATTTTAGATGGGACAAACAGTTGACATTTTTGCTTTTGAATTTTTTAACTAAATATCCCCTAATAAGTGAAACCAGTAAGCTTTAACTGAAGTTATAACTTAATCAAAGGAGCAAAATTGTCTTCAAAGAAGATGAAAACAGTTTTTAAGAGATCCAGAAAATCCACAAAAACAGCTCAAAGAAAGGAAAGCCTTGCTGGCCGTTAACCAGGTGTAACCCACATTTCTGTCCAACCATGTTTTTTTTAGGGTCTCAGTTTCTCAGATGACCATTTACATATAAAAGTCCAAAAGCTTCATGTGCCTCTCACAGGTGGAAGAAAACAGGAAATTAAAGTTTTCCATGGAATAAATGGAAAAGTTATATAAAATCAAGCCAGATTTATTTCCTGATGGGGTACTGAACCCAGGCTGTTAGAGTGAAAGCACAGAATTTTAACCATTAGGCTAAAGGTAAATTGGGCTCTGCTGTCATTTCCACAGGGGCAGTATACAAAGGATTTTTATCTTTTAGGTCGGATTTTGCTGTTTATTTTTGTCAAGAGAATTTTTAAGCTAGCCATGACACAATTGTTTGTTCTTCTTTTAATCCAATTCCTCTACTAATACAAAAAGGCAATTGCTTAGAATAAGAGATATCTAAAATACATCTTTCAATTTAAATGATCCATCCTTTGGCCGTTAATTTTCAATGATGTACTTATTCTAAAGTGATTTAATCTAATATTTTATTCAGAGAAGAAACAATTCCAAAGATGCCCTCATTTTCCCAGAAATAGACTAAGATAGAGACTACAAAAGTGCCTCATGAATGGGACTTGTTATGACAAACAACACTGAAAGACAGAGCAACAAGGGAAAACTTTACCTCTACGAAGAAAAAAAGCATTAAAAAATATGAATTTATATCACAAAGTACCTACGGTCACTATTTTTAGACTAGTCATATAAATCCTTTTTCGCCCATCAATCAAAGCAGAGAAACTGATTTTTACTGTCTGCTCAATTGTATCGTACAGAGAGGGCAGGATCACTGGTTGGTAAGAATTGTTTCTTTTACCTTTTTTGCCAGCTGATCAGATTCTTGGTTTTTTCTCTACTACTGTAGTTTTTTAGAAGAACAGAGTGGCTTTAAACTCTAGGGAACAAAGCCCTTTTCCCCAAAAATGTTCACTGAAAAAAAATCACTGACATGAGGTATATTGATTAATTAGAGAAATAGGCATTTAAATCATTTTTTAACACGTATACAAGAAGCTTTTAGAATGAAAATTTAGCAAAGCAGGTTTGGGAGGGAGAAGAGAAAGAGGCTAACAAAGAGGGTCTTGTTATGTTGATAAAGTCTCACAGTTCATAGTCCTTAGGGAGAGTAAATGTTTCCTTTTAAAACTTTTAAAGGTATGGGACTGTAAGTTAATCTTTTCTAGTTTGGGTAAAAAAGAGTCTTGACTGTATTAGTGGAGATTCTCTCAGGAGCAAAAAGACATTTCTAGAGATGGATACAAAAACAGCTTATAGCAGCTGTCTCAAAATAGATCAAAGAAATTTTGGGGAGAGTAAGCTATTTTGATTTGTTTTTTGACCATCTAGTGTATTACAGCTGTGGGGGTTTTAGTCAATTTTAGAGGCCTCATTTTCCATAATTTGGTTGGTTAAATCTTGTGTAGTATGACTAAAACCAAAAACAGAAAAGAAAAAAAAAAGAGAGATCACATAATTAATATATTGCTGAGATCTAAGCATAAGGAGAAGTGATAGCCAGCTGACAATAAATCTCAACTCTCAGCTATCAATTCTAAAATGAACCCCCAAGCTAGCTCCTTACCTGGAGATAGGGTAAGCCTGTGGTACATCATCATGGAAGCAGGAAACTCACCTTCCTCATCAAAAGTGAGCAAAACTCCCTTAAAGGAGTTCCACGGCAGAATAAACCTCAGATCTCAACCAAAAAGTTGAGAGATTGAAGATCTCTGAGGAGAGCAGCCCAAACCTCAGCACATTGCTAAATTGGTCAGAGCAGTAAGGAGCTCTAGCTTGGTACCAAAAGCATCAAATGCAAGGTCACTACAGGTTAAGAAGGCCAAATTCTTCCCAGAGGTCCCTTTGTGGTCACCATTTGTTGACCCAAGTAAATTACTGAGGCAAAAATCTCAATCAATGGAGGTTTATTAAGACAAGATTTTGAGGAAACACCCAGGAAAAATATGAACCACGGAAAAGCTGTGGCTGTTATTCCGAAGGGGAAGTTGGAAGCTTCAGCATTTTAAAAGTATACAGAGAGAAGGAAAAAGGCAGGGAGGGAGGGAGCTGATGAAGCAAAATGGTTACATTCTTGTGATGCCCAAGAAATCTACATTTTACATAAAAGAAGGGAGTGAAGCATCAATCATGCCCATGCCCCTGGGTAGGTGGAAGAATGTCTGATTCTGTCTTGTCTCTAGTTCTGTTACCTGTAAGATAAACTTGTAGTTCATTATTAGTGTGGAATTGGATAGGTATCAGTTTTAGGTACTAGACATAGGCACAATTTGCATGTCCTTGCTTATGGGAGATTAGCAAGGAATTTCCTTAATGAATATCTGTGGGGCCAGCTCTTCACGGGTGCCTGAGGCTTTTACCTTCTGTTTTGCACAAGGAGTTGGGAGGTGGTCTCCAGACTTTGATTTTCTTTTTACATAGCAATGAGGATTAAAACAAGAACTAGATTGTTACTAGCCCTCAGTGTAGGGGCTCTCTCAACAATATCTTATGGGAGAAACTGAGCTCATGCCACTAGTGAGACTTGGCTGGTGAATGCCAATGACTCCATACCCATAAATAGGTCACTGAACAACAAAATGAGAGAAAGGTGGTGTGTGTGCCTGAGGGCTACATTTTTCTCTGCTAGTGGCCTGGGAGTGAACAAGATATGGGATGGGGAATGTCATGCCTGGAAACCTGGCAGATAGTGGGATCTTGCACATTGGTCATGCTGGGGATGTCCTTGGATATGGTCCCTGGGAAGGAGATGCACCATTCGGCCAGTAGCCTAAAGCTGTACACCAGGCTTACTAGGGACCTCCCAGGAGGTGTAACTGATTCTGGGTTCATGTCCTTTCTCAGATCTTTGGTGCCATTCAGAGAAGGCAATGCTCATGAAAAAATGAGCCTCTACTCATTCCTCTACTGCCACTGTCTTGGTAACACAGCAGACATCCCTCCAATTCCTCAGGAATGGAGTGGAGGAGTGCTCTAGACTTTCTTTTACCCAACTTGGAGGAGTCTGTGTGATTGCCAGCACCTCCTGCTGTACCTCGATAAACATTTCAAGTAATAATATTATAGAAGCACAAGTAGAGAAGATCAGGGTGCAGTCCCACTGTCTGTAGACAGTGGGGCCACCTGAAGCATCCTTCTTTGAGTTCTTTAGCAACTTCTTACCTGAATCACTGGGATCCTGGACCAGATCATTGCTCCAAGCTTGCCTGATCATCCTGGTCCTAGTTAAATGTATTCCACTTATGGCTCAATGGTGTTGCACTGATAGTGTGTCGATCGAGGTATTACACAGATCTGATGAGACAAATCTCTACCTCCAGATCCAGGGCAGTCCATGGGCATATGAAATGGACTAGCTCTGCTAAAGGGGTATCTGGGTCAGGGAATGGACTACACACGGTTCTCTGGGTAGACTTAGACTGATCAAGTTCTCTCCCCTTTCTCTCTTGTAGTTCTCAAAAATCTCTCTTGTAGTATCTCAAAAATAACTGTTGTATGTGTCGGGAATGCAACATATTGAGATAAAGAGTAGGTGGCTGGAGCAGTCTAGTCTCGGTTACAGTTTCCACTAGAAACATGATGTCCTTCAGTGCTTTATCCCAATAATTAATATGATCCTGGGATATAAAATCCAGGGTGGACTGCTTTTGGGGGCTCCTTCAGGTGCAATGCTAGTGGGGCACACCCAGTCGAAATTCCATCTTCCCCTGGCAGCTTTTCTGAGACTTAGGGGACCAGCTTTCAATGAATCCTGGGTTTCTATTTTCCCTTGCTGCCTATCTGTAAGTAACAGATTTGCTTCACGTAACTCGTTACATATATGGGTGTTCTGTCTTACCCAACTCAGACAGATTGGTAACCTGCACACAGTGAACCTGATTCACACAAGTCATGCTATCTTTCTCTAGAATCACTGAGCCGCGAAATCTTCATGCTTCTTTCTCATCACTCATATTGTCAGACTGATTAACTATCTTGAAATATCTGTCCTTAAAAGTACTTTCATTTTCATTCTAACCACCAAACCTCACCAAAGAGGATGAGGTAGATTCTCATTACAGCTTGTCATGATTTCCGCACAGCATTTTTGCTGACTAATAGGTAATATTTTTATAAATACATTTCTTGTTTTTGCTACTCTTGTCCTCAAAAGCTATACAATGTGAAGGAAAAAATTCTTTTCCATAATAGTTGAAGATTATTAAAAGCTGTTTTCACACTAATAATTCAAAACTGACACTGAAGCTCTGATTTCTTTATTTTTACATTATTACTGTATTCCCTTTATCCACATGAAATGCACCTGTTTATCTTTTCATCCCTTATTACTTTATACAACTAGATAAAATTCTAATTATTTTCCAGGTACAGAATAAATATTAATTTTTGTAATATTATTTCATTTAAAAAAATTTCTCTGTTCCTTTTTGTTTATGTCGTACACACACAATATAAGACAAAAGGCATTTATTTGTCTCTGTATTCTTTAAATATTTTTCTATGAAAAATTAAACATATATATATGGCTGCTGTAAAGTACCCCTTTATATTCATCTTGAACAATTAACATTTTACAGCCTTTTAAACCCTTCCGTACTACCCCTATATTATTTTAATGTAAATCCCAAACATCATATTGTTTCATCCATAAATATTTGAATATGTTTCTCTGAATCATAGGACTCTTCAAAATAACAGGGTCTGGATTTAAGCTCATTTTTATTTATGAAATAAAAGATAAATTCCTTATAGTAAGGTTACTTGGTGGTGAATAAATACTTGCTGTAGGATTGACTGGAGAGCTTATGTTTTGGACTCAGTGAGAGGGATGTGCTTAGTGGCATTAACCTACCAATGCAATACCATGAAACACAGCTGAAAAGAGATGCCCAAAATTGGTTCTTGTGAGCTCCCATAAACAAACAAAAAATTATGTATATAAATTTGGAATTTGAAATTTATTTGGAATTTAAAATATCTAAATTATTTAGTTGCATCAAATATCCTATAATAATGGAAGCCTAATCTTAGTTAAAAAAAAAGTCAACTAAACAATATATGTTCTTAAAACTTCTATGGCATTCATATCTAAGGAAACAGTGGTTTGAAGTATATATTTTCATTTGGAAAATTTTTTAAATAAAAAGTTTTATTTTTAAACATGTAAAACTCAAATGCATTGGAATGGATAAAAAGAAATGAAGTCAGGTTTTATAATTTCATGAAAAAAATTGTTAGAAAGTATCTCCATAAATTTTGCAAGAAGGGTTAAAAAAAAGTTAGTTGCACAATACAATCATAGCAGAAATGACAATACGCAGCACAAGTGATGAAATCCTGAGTAAGAGAAGTAGATCCACACTGAAACAAATGTGCTTTTTGCATGGTGATATTTTCTTCAGTAGATCAAGACAAGACCTCAAAAGTATCACTGGTGCTACTGAGGGACATAAAAAACTCTGTCATGGAAAGGATTCTAAAATGCTGAGTAGTTCTGAAGTGATGATGAATTTTTTTCAGTAGAATCCAGAAGACCAATATTTTCTACAGAAAGAGGAACAAGGTTTTAGATTTTCACAAGTGAAGTTTATCAGGGAATATGTCCAGAAGTGTCATCAAAGGGATAAAAAAGAAAGCTTCATGTTAATAACACAGCAGGATGAGGATAGCCAGCCTGGATGAGGCAATTCTGGATAAGGAAGACAAAGCATCACAGATTCAGAGAATTAGTCTGCATTGTGATGTCTTCGGCAGCCCAAGACAGGCTCTCAAACATGTCACTGGTGATAGTGAAGAAAACAAAAGAATGACGTGATGAAAATAATTTAAAAAGTTATGAATTTGTATGCAATGGACTATATTTTCAGAAAAACCCACATGACCAGTATCTTCCATAGAAAGAAGGACCAGAGTAGCCATAGACATAACCACCAGAACCACCAAGGCCATACCCACATCCATTGTAGTCCTTGCTGTGCTAGTATTAATAGCTCATTGTGTTCGGGGTGGAGGATTGGTTTGATGTTGAAGGTGAATTTCCTAAGAATAACTATCACCATCGGCACCGAGACTTTTATATTCCCTCAGTGTGGGAATATTCTCATTCTTACTTCTTTCACAAATGTGCAAAACAGTCCAATTGTATTTTTGCTTTGTGATTTGAGACATTTTAATGCTGTGGATGTATAATTTCATTTACTTATATACTTCATCTGGACTTCTCACAGTCAGATTCTTATAATAAAAGGTAATTACTATCAAGTTTTCAAAGCCTGTGACTGTGCCTAACACAGAATGACTGAATTGCTACATGCAATCTGCCCTTTTCTTGTATCCTATCTAATTTTTCTAGTCCTTTACTCTCATTCTCTTCCTTTAGCAAGAGCTGGAGCTCTGCTCTTAACCCAGAAATTTATGCTTTCCTGTTTATTTCTTGGAATGAGTTAGAGCACACTTGTTGAGAGCCCAGTATATGGAGCAATGCAGGCTTTTGGTTCAAAAGCCTGGTTCGGTCCATCACACATTTGTGTGGACTTGAGTGAATTTCTTAATCTCGTAAAATACCTATTTTCATATCAGTGCAAAGAGAATAATAATTAACATCTCTGTTTTTCACTCTTGCTTCAAAGCTCCCTAAGCATAGAGCAGTAAGCCCTGCATAATTTACCCTTCTCTCAACATAGAAATGTAATTGTGTCAAAGAAATATATATGACACCATGGATGTTTTCCTTCTTATAAAGCTTTAAAGATCCTTAATGTGCACAAATTGAAATATGAAATTTAAATGAAGAGATAATGTCTTTACCATTGTGGGGAAAATCTGTACTTAATTCTGAAGTATTTGAAGTACAATAAGGGAGTATCACTCTAAGAAGGAAAGACCACATCTTACATGGATATTTGATTTAAGTCTTTTTATAAGTACTGTTCATTGTAAAAATATTGTCAAAATTTAAATGAAAAAGTCCATTGAGATGAATAAATAAAATGTAAATCAGGTTTGCTATATCAATAAAGTAATTTTATTGGAAGCATGTACAGATAGATATTGTCACCACGGAATAAGGAAGTCAGCACAATATTCGTAATGTGGCAATGATGAAAGAAATTCCAGCTAGATTCATGGAGTTCTAAATCACAGAAACAGACCACTTATTTCAGCTTGGTTCTGAGTATTCAGTCTGCAGCTTAATTAAGGGGTCCCTGCTAGGTGATCAGAAAAGCAGTTTCCATTAAAGGAGACAAGACTGTGCATGATTTTGATGACATCAAAAAAATAAAGAAAGAAATAGGGTAAATTAATGAAGGTCTGAGGGATTGAGAGATGAAAAACTTTTTGAGTGGAATGTAAAAAGCCAATTTCTTGCACAGAAAGAAAGTAGTTGGTGGGCATCAAATCCAGCAGATCTAAGTCCAGGCTACCAAACCATTAAGACTGGTCAGTCACAGCCCTGCCTACCATGGTTGTTACCACAGAGGCTTATAGGAGCTGGAGATCAGTTTTGACAGTGAAAGTGTACCTCCCTAGTTCAAAGGATACCACGCACAAAGGTATATCTATAATTCATCTTTGAAAGGAGTGGCCAAGATTACTAAGATGTTTTTATTAATTTTCTAATAAAAATGCACAAAAAACAATTCCTCAACTGCTTTGTGATTTTAAGCTAGATTTAGATTTTATTATGGTTTATTTCATTTTTTTTCATAGTCAGCCCTTCCATACTCAGGTTCTGCAAACTACTGTTGCACCCTTGCTATTTGACCTTGAAAAAGTACTTAAACTGTTTCTGTGTTTTTATCTCTGTGATGATGATTTTTTTTTCTGAATGTTCTAATACTTAAGGATTTAATTAGATAAAGTGTATTCTTAATAACTGGAAGCTAAGGGAAAAATATATATATACATAAATTTTCTCTAGTTGTATACAGTGGCAATGAATTTACTTGATAGCAATTACTTCCAACAGAATTCGAAAAAAGAATGGCAAAATAGTGAGAGCAGAGCCCTTGACAGAGTGACACAATGAGTGAAAACTTCTTATAAGTCAAAGAGAACAAAAAACAAGTTACAGTTGACCCTTGAACTACACAGAGGTTAGGAGCATCAACCCCTGTTCAGTCAAAAATCTACATACAACCTTTTATGCCCCCAAAACTTAACTACTAACAGCTTACTATTGACTGGAAGCCTTATGGACAACATAAGCAGCCTGTTAACACATATTTTGTATGTTACATGTATTATATACTGTGTTCTTATAATAAAGTAAGCTAGAGAAAAGAAAATGATGTTAAGAAAATCATAAAGAAGAGAACATATATTTCCTATTCATTAAGTGGAAGTGGATCATCACAAAGGTCTTCATCCTTGTCATCTTCACATTGAGTAGGCTGAGGAGGAGGAGGAAGAGGAGAGACTGGCCTTGCTGTCTCAGGGGTGGCAGCCTCAGAAAAAAATCTGCATATTTTTTCATGCAGTGCAGAACCAGTGTTGTTCCAGGGTCAACTGTACATAACAATGCCTGTTAAGAGTTAGCGCCAGAGTTCGTAGTTCTATGTAATTTACAGAAAGAAAGTAGAGATTACGGAGACCTAAGACATGTGAACGTAAATCAGGAATAAGTAACTAAATTCAAGTTTTAAAACAGTTAGCCAAGACCCACACCTAAAATTAGACTATTTGTCAAGGGTATGAGAAAAACTTAATAGTCCTAAAAGCACTTCAAGAAAGTGTCTTAGCTAAATTATTATGAGAAAAATTTCTAAGGAATTGTTCCTAAGTAAAAATAATCCCAGAGGAAAAATAATTGTTCAGCATGAAAATATATTGCTTGATATTGCAAAACTTATATAAAACATGTTCATCTTAATGCATGGACAAGAAATCAAATTTACAATGGCAATAAAATAAGTTTATTGGAAGTATGACTAGGATTATTACTATAAAATAAGGAATGTAGCACCATTTTAACAAGCCTCAATAATGAGAAAAGTCAATCTTTAACAATGAAACTTGTTCCAAGATGAGTAGTTTTTATTTTTTGGGTTTTTATTTTTTGTAGACAAAACGGGGCTCTAAATAAAGTAGTCGAAATTAAATAAGTCTAAAGTGAAAATAATATTGATAACTTTGAGGAATTAAATACAATAAATAGATTCTACTAATGATATGAAAGACCTGAGGCTCATCAAATATTAACAAGTTTATCAGTAGACTAGAAAGAACATATATCTTTCATAGAAAGAGGAACAGATAGAAACCATAGCCATATGTGCCATGAGCATCAATTCACCAGAGACAGAGTTAGAACCCAGGAACCATAGCAGGTTCATAGAAGCTCATGATGCCACCACCTACATGGGTCTTTTTATATTCTGTCATGGAGAGGAAAGGCCAAACCATGTCCAGAAATTATTGTTTAATTGGAATAAAGTTCAGGCATCAGTATTTTTCAAAGATTCCTAGAGGGTCCTAAAGTACAGCAAGGGTTGAAAACCAATAATTTGGCATAATGACAGAGATCCCAACTATGAGACTCAGGGATTTACTCAGTTTTTCAGCAAATATTTATTTAGAGCTTCCTTTATGTCAGTCAATCTTCTATGTGCAGAGATAAAACACACAAAAAAGGAAAAAAACTATCCCTATTAAGGTTACATTCAAAGGAGAAGACAATAAATAAATTATCTATTAGAGATAATGTGTATGAAGGAAATAAAACAAAGTAATTACATACAGAATGGTGGTATAGGGGTAAATGCCACTAATATAAGATGAACAAGAAAAGTCTTTTTGAGGAGATGATATTTGAACACAAGAATGAAGTAAAGAAGACACATTTGTAAATGTCAAAGTCAAAGAAGAAGCTGGGCAGAAGGAAATGTAAATATATATGTTCATGCTCTAAAGTGAAAATTATTTTTGCATGATGAACAAGTAGTGAAAAAGTTATTGTGGCTAGATTTTAGTTAATGAAGAAGACAATCTTGGAAGACAAAGTTAGAAAGGGGTTCAATTATGCAGGGCCTTCAGGTGTTTCATGAAATTTTTTAAAATAAAATTTTAGGTGTAATGCAAAGATATCGAAGACTTTCAATTAAGAAAAGGAAGTGATCTGATTGACAATTTGCTACTGTTCTTGAATGGTAAGACCTCAAGAACAGAAGCTTAGAGTCTAAGATTATTACAGTAATTCAAGAAAGAGATAGCAGTAGACTCTATAAGGGCCTTCCAGTGGATAGGCCGTAGATAGTGGGTATAAGAAAAAGAGGAATCAATGGTAACATTTTGATTTTGGGCTTAAGAAATCTGTTGAATATATTCAACATTATATTTAATAGGAAGCCTAAGTGGAGGCAGAATGTAAAAACATCAAGAGTTCCTTTTCTAAAATATTTAATTGACAAATAAAGATTTTATATCTTCAAGGTGTACAAAGTGATAATTTGGTACATGTATACCTTGTGTAATGATTACGATCAAATCAATACAAACCTCCATGTACCCATGCCGTACATTGATCCCCAGAACTTGTTCATCTTATAACTGAAGGCTTGTACCCTTTAACCAACAATGCCCCTCTCCCCTACCTCCACCCTCAGCCCCTTGCAATCACCATTGTACTCACTGGATTTATGAGTTAAACTTTTTAAAATCACACATATAAGTGAAATTTTACAGTATTTGTCTTTCTTCATCTGGCTTATTTTACTTAGTATAATGTCTTCCAGTTTCATCCATGTTATCCCAAATGGCAAGATTTCCTTCTTTTTTAGAGCTGAATAATATTACATTTATATACATATATCTTATATATATAATATATATACACACACACATACACATATATATGTATATAAGATTATATCACAATTTCTTTATCCATTCATTGTTTCCATAGCTTGTGTATTGTGAATAAAGCTGCAATGAACATGGGAGTGCAAATATCTTTGAGATCCGTATTTCATTTCCTGTCAATAGATATCCAGAAGTGGGATCGCTGGATCATATGGTTGTTCAATATTTAACTTTTGAAAAACTTCCATTCAACTTCTGCCGAATGCATTAAACATTATGTTTAACAGAAAACCGAGTGGAGGCAGAAAGTAAAAACATCAAGAGTTTCTATTCTAAAACATGTAATTGACATATAGAGATTGTATATCGTCAAGGTGTACAAAGTGATAATTTTGTATATGTTTTCAATAATAGCTGTACAAATTTACATTCCCACCAACAGTGTACAAAATCCCTTTTCTACACACCCTCACCAATGTTAGTTATCTTTTGTTTTGTTGCTAATAGTCATCTTAGTTGTAAAGGTGGTATCTTCCTGTGCTTCTAATTTGCATTTCTCTGATGATTCATAATGTGGAACACCTTTTCACGTACATGATGGCCATTTGTATGTCTTCCCTGGAATATGTATATTCATGTGCTTTACCCATTTTTTTAATGAACTTGTTTTTTTGCTTTGAATCATGTGAGTTTCTTATATATTTTGATTATTAATGCTTTGCCAGATATATGGTTTATAAGTATTTTCTCTCATTCCATAGCTTGCTTTTACATCCTGTTGTTTTTTTGCTATGCAAAAGCTTTATAGATTAGTATAGTTTCAATTTGTAATTTTTCTTTTGTGGCCTGTGTTTTTAGAGTCATTAAAAAAATCATTCTCAAGACTGATGTTAAATTATCTCTTTCCTTATTTTTTTTCTAGGAGTTTTATGTTTCAGATTTTACATTTAACTCTTTAATCCATTTCAAGTTAATTTTTGTATATGATGTAAGACAAGAGTCCAATTTCATTTTTGTTCACATGGATATCCAGTTTTTGCAAAACCACTTATTGGAGAGACTTTCCTTTCCCCATTGTGTCTTCTTGGTACCCTTGTCAAAGATTAGTGGGTCATATATGTGAGGATTTATTTTGGGGTTCTCTATTCTGTTCTGTTGGTCTATGTGTGGGTTTTTCTGTTGGTGCTGTACTGATTACATTAGCTTTTAAATTTTGATTAATATATTTTTGTAATAAAGGTTGAAATCAAGGAGTGTGATGCCTCCAATTTTGTTCTTTTTGCACAAAATCGCTTTGGCTATTTGTGGGCATTTGTGGCTCTGTATGAATTTTAAGAATTTTTTTCTATTTCTGTGAAAAATTTCACTGAGATTTTAGAAGGAATTACATTGGATCTGTAGATTGCTTTGGGTCATATGGGCATTTTTAACAATATTAATTTTTCTAATCCATATGTATGGGATATATTTCTATTTATTTGTGTCCTTTTCAATTTCTTTCATCAATGTCTTATATTTTTCAGTGTGCAGATCTTTCCCATCCTTGGTTAAATTTATTCTTAAATAATTTATTTTTGATGCTATTATAAATGGAAATGTTTTCTTAATTTCTTTTTTGAATTGTTCATTGTAAGTATATAGAAACACAACTGATTTTTGTAGGTTGATTGTGTACCCTGCAACTTTACTAAATTCATTTATTAGTTCTAACAGTTTTTTGGCAGATTCTTTAAGATTTTGTATTTATGAGACCATATTGTCTGCAAATATAGATAATTTAACTTCTTCCTTTCTGGTTTGCATGCCTTTTATTTCTTTTTCTTGCCTAATAGCTCTGGCTAGAACTTCCTATATTATGTTGAATAAAAAGGGCAAGAGTGGGCACTCTTGTCTTCTTGCTAATCTTTGAGAAAAAGCTTTCAACTTTTCATTGTTAAGTATGATGTTAGCTGAGGGCTTGCCTTATATGGACTTGTTAAGTTGAGGTACATTCCTTCTATACCTAATTTGTTGAGAGTTTTTATCATGAAAGGATGTTGAATTTTGTCAAGTGCTTTTTCTGCATCTATTGAGATCATGTTTTTTAATCTTCATTCTGTTTTGTGGTATGTCACATTTATTGATTGGCACATATTGAATTATCCTTGCATCCCAGACATACATTCCACTTGATTATGGTATATGACGCTCTGAATGTCCTGTTATATTTGGTTTGCTAGTATTTTATTGAGGATTTTTGCATCTTATGTTCATTAGGGATATTGTTCTATAACTTTTTTTTCTTGTAATCTTTTTGTCTCGCTTTGGTATGATGATAAGTCTGGGTTTGTACGATAAGTTCAGAAGTCTTATCTCCCGTTTAAATTTTTTGAAGAGTTTGAGAAGAATTGGCATTAATTCTTCTTTAAATGCTTGGTGGAATGAACCCATGAAACCATCTGGTCCTAAGGTTTTCTTTGTTGGGAGATTTTTTTTAACTGATTCAATCATTATTTTACTGATTTCACTCATCATAAATATGTTCATATTTTTTATTTTTTCATTATTCTGTCATGGTAGATTTCTATGTTTCTGGGAATTTATCTGTTTTTTTCTAAGTTATATAATTGGCTAGTGTATAACTGTTCATAGTAGTCTCTTATCATCCTTTGTATTTCTGTGGTATCATTTGGAATGTGTCTTCTTTCATTTCTGATTTTATTGTTTAAATATTTTTTTCTTGGTTGGTTTAGATAAATATTTGTCAATTTAAATTTTTTTTTCAAAAGAACAACTTTTAGTTTCATTGACCTTTTCTATTCTCTTTCTAGTCTCTATTTTATTTATTTATTTTCTGAACTTTATTTCCTTCTTTCCATTGAATTTGGGCTTAGTGTGCTCATCTTTTTCTAGTTCCTTGAAATGTGAAGTCAGGATGTCTACTTGAGATTTTTCTGTTTTTTCTTTTTTGATGTAGGCATTTATCACTATAAAATTTCCTCATCACTGATTTTGCTGTATCCCACATATTTTGGTATGTTGTGTTTCCATTTTTATCTCAAAATACTTTCTGATTTCTCTTTTGTTTTTTTCTTTGACCCATTGGTTTTGTGGTTTTGTTATTTAATTTCCACATATTTGTGAATTTTCCAAAATTGCTTCTGCCATTGCTTTGTAGTTTTATACCATTGTGGTCAGAAGAGATACTTGAGATGATTTAAATCTTTTGAAATTTGTTAAGACTTGTTTTTTTTTTTTTTTTTTTTGCCTACTATATGATCTATCTTGAAGAACGTTCCATATATCCTTAAGAAAAATATGTATTCTGCTGCTGTTGGATGGAATGTTCTCTATATGTTTGTTAGATTTATTTGGTCTATGGTGTTACAATCCACAGTTTCATTATTGATTTTTATGTCTGGATGATCTAGTCATTCTTGAAAATGGGTCACTGAAGTCTCTTACTATTATCTATTTGTTCCTTCAGTCTGTTAATATTTATTTGATTTATACATTTAGGTGCTCTGATGATGGGTGCATATATACTTATAATTGTTACATCTTCTTCATGAATGTGCCACTTTATTATCATATAGTGACCTTCTTTGTCTCTTATTTTAAATTTTAACTGAAAGTCTATTGCTTTTATATAAGTATATTTATCTCCACTCTTTTTGAATATGATTTGCATGGAATATTTTTTTCCATCCCTTATTTTTAGTCTATGTGTTTCCAAAAACTAAAGTAAGTCTCTTGTGGGCAGCATATTGTTTATCAATTATTTAGCTTCTCTGTGTCTTTCAACTGGGAAATTTAATCCAATTTCATTTAAATTAATTATTGATTGGTAAGTAGTTACTATTGCCATTTTGTTAAGTGTTTTCTGATTGTTTTGTGGTGCTTTTGTTCCTTTTTTCCAATTTTTCTGTCTTTGTGATTTGTTAAAATTTTGTACTAGTTTACTTTGGTTACTTCCTTTTTCTCTTTTTGTGTGTAAAATAGAGGTTTTTTTCTTTATGGTTTGTTATGAGACTTACAAAGACTTTTATAGTTATAGCATTTCATTTTAAGTGTATAACAATTGAAATTGCATACCAAAACTCTACACTTTTATCCCTCCCTTACATTTTCTGCCATTAGTGCAACATTTTACATCTTTTTATATTGTGTATCTATTAACAAATTTTTGTAGCTATAGTCAATTTTAATACTTCAATGTTTTAATTTTTATACTAGAGTTAAAAGTGATTTATACACCATCATTACAGAATTAGAGTATTCTAAATTTGACTATATATTTATCTTTAAAAGTGAGTATCATATTTTCATGTTTTCTTGTTTTTCCTTAGTGTCTTTTCATTTCAACTTGAAGAATTACCATTAGCATTTTGTATAAGTCATGTCTCATAGTGATGAACTCCCTCAGTTTTTGTTTATCTAAAAATGTCTTCATCTCTCCTTCATTTCTGAAAGACAGTTTTGCCAGGCATAGTATTCCTTGTTGGCAATTTTTTTCAGCACTTTGATTATGTCATCCCACTCCCTGCTGGCTTACAATGTTTTTGTTGAGAAGTTCATTGATAGCCTTATGGGAAGGAGAGAGAATTCCCTTATATGTGCTAATCTCTTTTGTCTTGATGTCTTCTAGATACTCTTTTTATCTTTGATGTTTGACAATTTGAGGATGATGTGTCTCTGAGTATTCTTCTTTGGGTTGACATTTCTTGAGAATCTTTGAGCTTCATGAATCTAGATGTCCATATCCCTTTCATGATTTGGGAAGTTTTCTTTCATTATGTCTTTAAATAAGCCATTCCTCCCTTTCTTTCACTCTTCTCCATCTGGGACTTCTGTAATTTGTATGTTTGATTGATTGATGTTCTCCTGTAGGTACTCTTTGCTTTCTCCACTCTTTTTCAACTCTTTTTGTCATTTTGTTCTTCTAATTGGCTAATTTCAAATGGTCTGTTATTAAATTTGTTAGTTCATTTTTATGCATGGTCTAGTTTGCTGTTCAACCTCCTTGTTGGATTTTTCATTCTTTCATTGTATTCTGTCACTCTAGGATTTCTGTTTGGCTCTTTTTATGTTTTCTATTTATTTTTGATGGCTTATATTTATTTTTATTTATTTATTATTTACTTCTTATAGTTTTTTATTTGTCTTTATTAACTTTCTAATTTTGTTAAATTGTTGCTTAATTTTGCTTAGTTGTCTATCTTTGCTTTTTGTATCTCATTGAGCTTCTTTAAAATGATTATTTTGAATTCTTTCCTATGCAATTCATGGATCTCCATTTCTTTGGTGTCAGTTACTGGAATTTTATTAGTTTCCTTTGGTGATGTCACATTTGCCTGATTCTTCATTATCTGTGTCACCTGGCATTGGTATCTGTGTATTTACAGGAACAAACACCTTTTCCAGTCTTTATAGATGGTTTTTAGCAGGTAAAGACCTTATCCCTTTGTGTCTCTGGACTTCTAGGATTACCTCAAAGATCACCATAGTCAAATGGTATTGACATCAGGTCACATGATTGCTACTGGTCCTGCAGTAAGGTCCACATTACCAGGGGTTCTAGGGGATGAATATTCTGTTAGGTCCCTGGGTATACTAGGCTACCTCCAATACCTTGGTCAGTAGGGCTGGTGTTAGAAAGACTGTCTGTCTCAAGGTCCATAGGCAGTGGCCTGTCACCAGTTGTGTGGATGGTTGTGAATCCTTCTAGGTTCCTGGGGAGATTCCTGCTAGGTCACTGGGTTGGTACCCAGGCAGGCAGTACTGCCCTTGGACTGCATATAAGAAGACTAGAATTGAGTCAAATGGCTGATTCAGTGTCCATAGCTGAGAACAAATTTTGAAACTCTACCCTCTGGGGGAATGGATGGGAGTCACACCTGGTGGGTTTCTGGGCAGATGGTATTATTCTCAGACTACAGCTGAGAAGGGCTACAGCCAAGTTTCAGAACTGTCTCAGACTCTGTTGTGAGCTTCAACTGAGCTTGGCAAACCTGTCCTGGGCACTCATGCAGGTGTGTCTCTCCTTGGGTCCCTGTGCAGGCAGGACTGCTCTCAGGCCACAGATGAGAGGAGCTAGACCCATGTTTCAGGGCTGTTTCAGGGTTCACAGCTAAGATTGAATTTAATAGTCCTGTCACCAAAGGAATGAATGTCTGTGACTTCTCTAGGTCTTTGGGCAGATGGTTCTGGTAGTAGGACCAAGACCAAGTAAAACTGTAGCTGAGTGAGGAGAACAGGGACATTTCCAAATCTGAAACCAGGACCATAGTTGTTCTGTCTACTACCTGGACATGGGTCTGCTTCCTCAAAATGGCCCTCCTAGGTCTTGATATCCACTGGGATTTCACAATCTCCTATGTGAATCCCACGACTCCCACAGAGAAACTTTTTCTGTGGATGGCTGTGAAATTATTATTGCTGTGGGGGGATATGAATGGGAGAACCTCCTATTCTACCATCTTGCTGACATCACTCTCTCCATCAAGAGTTCTGATGTGGATGTAAGAGATGTCTATTAAAAATGTTGAATAGATAGTAGGATATGTATCCCTTATCCAAAATGCTTAGGACCAGAAGTGTTTGGGATTTAGATGTTTTGAATTTTGGATTTTTTTAAGTCTTGGAATATTTACATTATATTTACTGGTTGATCATCCCAAATCCAAACATCTACAATTCAAAATGCTCTAGTAAGCATTTCCTTTGAGTGCCATATTGATGCTCAAAAAGTTTTGGATTTCAGAGCATTTTGGAGTTCAGATTTCCAGATTTGGGATGCTTGAACTGTATAAAGCTCAAAGGATACAGTTAGGACAAGAGACATAAATGAGAGAGACATAATTATTCACATGGTATTTACACCATGAAATGGCATGGAATATCTTGAGAGAAGGTGGATGGATAAGAGTCCAGGAGTTGGGTCCCAGGAAACTGTAGCATGTAAATGTAGGAAAAAGAGAAGAATCCAGCAAAAGAGCCTGAGATAGAGTGGACATTGTGGTATGAGGAAAATGTGAGGAGTGTGGTGATCAGGAGATAAATAAATTTCTTCAATAAGGAACAATGGGAAAATTTTGTGTAAATGCTGCTAAAGGATAGTTGGCCCAAATAATTTAAAATGAGTGTTAGAGGAGGAGGCATATTGGAGTGTATTGATAAGAGATTACTAAATAAGGAAGAAGGGAAAATGAATACACACAACTTTTTTTGAGGAGCATCACTATATACGTGAGCAAAGACTTGGGAAAGAAAATAAGGAAGGAAATCAAATTAGTTATTATTTTCAATGAGAGATATGTCATCATGCTTGTAGTGATGAGAATAATCAAATAAGGAAGGAAATGATTAAACAAAAGGGAATATTTGAAGAATTATAGAACTCACTGGGGGAAAGGTGATGACACCCAGTGCACAAGTGGAAGAAAAGCATTTACCTAGGGCTGGGGCTATTTGTGCTCTGTAATATGTGGAAGGAATATTGCATGTGAATTGATGAATGATTGTGGGAGGTAGTGTTCTAATGATGCACCTTTGAGTTTTGTCTCCCGGTGATTCAGTCTAAGACACAAATCCAGGTACTTCTGAGAAGTGACTTTGCAGATGTACAGTTATCAAT
The DNA here is from genome assembly GCA_023783475.1 of Daubentonia madagascariensis. Taxonomy (NCBI): domain Eukaryota; kingdom Metazoa; phylum Chordata; class Mammalia; order Primates; family Daubentoniidae; genus Daubentonia; species Daubentonia madagascariensis. Next base: position 625,583 of record JAKFHU010002341.1, on the reverse strand, counting down.
CAACCAATAGACTAAGGGAGATTACCCAGGACTGTCCAGGTGAGCTTAATGTAGCCACATGAGTTCTTAAAAGCAGAAGAGAAAGGCAGGTAAGTCAAGGAGATATGTCCCAAGAGAAAGGGAGAGGAAATGAGACAGGTGTGGGGGCTGGAGATAACAGACGTGTGAGGAGGACATGACTTGCCATTGCTGGCTTTGAAGACGGTGGAATGGGGCCCTGGAGCTGAGGAATAGTGGAGAACAATACCTGGCTGAGAGCCAGTCAGGAAATGGGGACCATGCAACCACATGGAACTGAATTTTGCCAACAACTGGAATGAGCATGGAAGCAAATTCACCTACAGAAACTCCAGAAATAAATGCAGCCCTGCTGAAATATTGATTCTGGCCTTGTAAGACTTGAAGAAGAGGGTCACTTGAGCCACTCTGTGCCTGGACTTCTAACCTACAGAAACTGTGAGATAATAATTTATATTGTTTTAAGCCACCACATTTGTGGTACTTTGTTACAGCAATAACAAAAAACAAATACAATGATGGTTGGTAAACGTGTAATTTTCTTCTGACACTAATTTTTCAGTGAAATTTGAAACAAGTCTTAAGTTGGATGGGAGGAAGATGGATTGTGTTGAAAGTTTGAAGAAAGACAAGGGGTGAAATAGTTATTTTGGAAAGTGGGAAAGTAATTTTAATAGGGAAATGGGGAAGAATTCCTAGGCAGGACTCAATGCCTAAGATTTAAATAATATATTTAACATAAGACAATTCCATAAGGCTGTACTTCTCCAGCCCAAATCCCCTGTGTATGTACAAGCATGGAATAGGCAAAGAGCTGGATGTAAGCAAGGGTTGAAGTTTCAAAAGACCACTGGTACAGGAAGGCAAGGGATGGATTTAAAGATGTGTACAGGGCGTGCTTAGAGTGCTGTAGAGTAAGTACTCTCTGGAAAGGGTGGAAGTGAGAACAAGGATGATGTATAGCAGAAATGAGTCCACCGTTTAAGGTCAACATAGGAGAACATAAATTTTAAAAAGATGAGGACAGCAATATAAAGCCCTAAAATTGGGAACTAGAAAACAAAACCAGTTGACGGTAGAAGGCAGGGACCAGGGCACATTGGAAACCTGTCTATGGTATAATGAGGAGTAAATACCAGGGTTAAAATAAGAAGAGGATTAACTCAGGCTATAAATCCAAATGTATAAGTAAGAAAAAGGTTCAACAAAGATAAACATAATATAAATTATGAGAAATCTCAGGCTCTCTACCTATTGAAGTGGGGGAGAGATGGGACTCTAGGCAGGGTTTTGTCAACCATAAATCTGCCTTCAACACCCAGGGAGACGAATGCCACCTAAGCCCAAGAAGACCGAGCACGTACTTCCTGCTTGGTGATGTCGGCAAGGTCAAGACGAGGATGTAACAGAAAGGACGACCCCTCTTGTATGTAACATGAAGTTTATTAATGGCCACTAATCATATTAGAGATAAAGAAACAACACATTCAACTTTCTATTTGAGAAATAAGAGGGCACAATTTCAGAAGGTATTAGGAATATAGGAGCTTACAGATTCTTTTGGATGTCAAATCAGATAGAAAGCATCATTCTTAGCAAGATCATACAGAACAAGTTGTTAATTTTAAAAAATTATATGTGCATAATAGTAATAACAATAATAAAAATAATCATATTTGTTGACATATAAATATATATGTAACAGAGAATTATTACTTAGGTTTTTGCAAAAAAAATACACCTGTGTGTGTATGAAAATCTTTGACATAAACGTATAAAAACAAAACCAATTTTTTTATGCAAATGAAGAAACCCTATTAGAGAATAGGCACAGAGCTGTCAAAAGTGGGTTGAGGAAGTAGCAATAGTTTCAAAATGTAAGCATTCTGAAAGGCGCTTAAGTTTTTCTGATCACATTGTATGGGTGTGTGTTTTTAGCAATCTTTGCAGTAAGTGAGGACAACAATATGGTTGACTTTGAAGATAGGAAGAAAAAAAACAATAAATTCACCATTTAGAGTGATGGAAAGTTTCTAATGCCTATAGTCTTTAGTAGAACCCAGAAACTTAATATCTTCCATAGAAATATGGAAAATAGTAGCTATAGCTAAATCTCCCATAGTTGATAAAGCCAGAGCCAGCACCACAGGCAAATCTTAGGCTTCCAAAGTCACCAAGGCTGAGGCCAAAGGTACCAGAGTAATTGACATGGAACCTAATGGTTATTGAATTTTGTAATTAAATGTGTCTGTTTGTTCATTTTCCTCAACGGCCAGAAGCTTTTGAACAAACTTCTATACTACCCTGAGGTCCTCAGGGTATCTGGGGCTTTTCTCTACTATTGCTTTTAGACATAACATCCTGCTCTTTCTGTACTTTTGCACCCTTTGCTTTTTAATTGGCCTCACCCCCACCTTCAATGTTTAGCCAACTAGAAAGAGATGGGATATTGGACCCATTTTCATGAAACCACTGTTATATATATGATCTCAAGACACATCCTAAGATTCTTCCCCATTCCTAACTTAAGCTATCTTTAACTAGTTTAAAAGATAAGGTATTTTATCTCTTTAAAATTATGCCGCTTATTATATTAGTATCTCTTTCATTGGATGTGTGTATAATTGATGAAAACTTGGATTTAAGGAAGTATATTTCTGATTTATTTATAGCATAAATATATGCCTTGTTTTCTTTAGAGATTTGCATTCATTTAGACATTAAAATCTGTGATCTTACTAAATTCACGTATTTATTCTGGAGTTTTTTTTAAATAGGTAATTTAGGATATTTTATGTATACAATCATGTAATCTGTGAATAGAAACAGTTTTATTAATTTCTTTTCAATCTGTAAGTCTTTTATTTCTTTTTCTTGCCCTATTTCACTGGCTAAGTCTTTCCGTATGATGTTGATTATGAGTACTGAGAGTGGACATCTTTGCCTTGTTCTCAACCTTAGGGAAAAAACTATCTTTTACCACTGAGTATGAAGTTAGCCAGGTTTTTTGTAGACACCTTTATCAGGATGAAGAAATGTCTTTCTATTCCTAGAGTGCTGAAACTCTTTTTTTAAAAGTATGTTGATTTTTTGTCAATTTTCTGTATTAATTAGAGTGATCACGAGTATTTTTTTCATTTATTAATATTGTGGATTGCATTGCATCAATGGTTTCTCATGGAATGTTATTTTTTTTATAGATTAATGGATTTGAATTGCTAAAATTTTGTTGAGGATTTTTGCATCTGTTTTTATAAGGTATGAAGATATGTTATTATTTAGTTTTCTTTTATTGTACTATCTTTCTATTTTTGGCATCAGGCTAATGTTAGCCTTATGAAATGAGTTGGGAAGTGTTGCATCCTTCTTTTAATATCTGTAAGACTAGTGGTGATTTTCTTCTTTCATTCTAGATTTTGGTGTTTGTGTTGTATTCGTTTATTTGCACTGCTATAAAGAAAATACCTGAGGCTGGGTAATTTATAAAGAAAAGAGGTTATTTGGCTCACAATTCTGCAGACTGTACAAGAGGCATGGCGCCAGCATCTGGTTTTGGTGAGGGCTGCAGGGAGCTTCCAGTCAAGGCGGAAGGCGAAGGAGGAGCAGGTGTGTCACATGGCGAGAGCAGGAGTAAGAGAGGGCAAAGGTCGTACCAGGCTCTTTTTGAACAAAGTTCAAGCTCTCTCTTGAACTCATAAAGTGAGAACTCACTCATTATTGTAGGGAGGGCACCAAGCCATTCATGAGGGATCCACCCTCATGACCCAAACACCTCCCTCAAGGCCCCACATTCAACACTAGGGGTCAAATTTCAACATGAGGTTTGGAGGGGCCAAGTATCCAAACCATATCATGTGTCTTTTCTCCCTCTCTTGCTAAACACGCCTAGACATTTGCAAATCTAATTGATTTTTTAAAGTACCAATTCTGGTTTCATTGATTTTCTCTGTTATATCCCTGTTTTCAATTTCATTTTCTTCTTGTTTGAAGTAAATTTGCTCTGCTTTTTGTAGTTTCTTTAGGTGAAAACATTGATTATTATTTTAGATCTTTCTTCTGCAATATATTCATTTAATGGTATAAAATATCCCCTAAGCAGTACTGTAGTTGCTCCCCACAAATTTGATATGTTGTGTTTTCATTTTAATTTATTTCAGAATATCTTTCCTTTCTTTGAGACATCCTCTCTGACCCATGGCTTATTCAGAAGTATATTATTTAACTTAAAAATATTTTTTGATTTTAAGTTATCTCTTTATCATTGATTTCTAGTTGATTCTGTTATAGTTTAAGAATGTATTTTGTATGATTTTTATTTTATTAAATTTAAGATATTTTACGTCCCACAATATACTATGTTTTGTCTTGGTGAATATACTATGCATACATGAGAAAATATGTGTAGTGTTCCATAAATATTAGGTCAAGTTGGTTGATAAGTAGACATCTACATCCTTGCTGATTCTCTGCCTACTTGATCTATCAATTACTGAGAAAGGAGTATAAAAGTCTCTTATTTTAGTGGTGGATTTGTTTGTATTTAATTTCAGATTGGTAAGTTTTTGCCTCATGCATTTTGAAACTGTGTTGTTAGGTATATACATATGTAAGGAGAAGAAACAAAGTATATATGTGTTTGGGATGCAGGGATAAGTGACCCATTTAATGTTATTAACATACTTCTTTATGCCTAATAATCTTCCTTGTTCTGAAGTCTAATTTTCTAGAATAAAATATGGCTACCTTTGCTTTCTTTTGGTTAGTATGTACATTGTATTTTGTCTCCATTCCTTTATTTTCAACTTATCTAAGTCTTTGTGTTTAAATTGGGCTTTTTGTAGACAGTATATAGTGGGTCTTGTTTATTATCTACTGTGACACTTCCTGTTTTGTAAACTGGTGTGATGAGATCATTTATATTTAGAGTGCTTTTTGATTATACTATACCAACTTGCTACCTGTTTTTTAATGAGTGTAATTTTTTCTTTGCTACTTGTTTATTCTTATTCTGCTTTTTCTGGTTTTATCTGAGTATTATGATTTCATTTTATCTCCTCTGTTGATTTGTAATTTATGCTTTCTAAGATCTTTTAATGAGTTTCTCTAAAGTTTACTATGTTCATGTTTAAATATTCTGAATTCACACTCAAATAATATATATCACTTCACATATGCTTGTATAGGGTGAGCCCATGAACAGTATACTCCCAATTTCTCCCTCTTGTCTCATGACATTGTTATCATGATCATGACATTTTACTTTTACTCCTACAAAAAGTGTAAATATCCAATGTGTCATTATTATCTCTCTAAACTATAATCCTGGTATAAAACCAACTTGATTATGGTATATTGTCTTTTTTATGTGTGCTGTTGGATTTGGTTTGCTAGTATTTTGTTGAGGATTTTTGCATCTATGTTCATCAAGAATATTGATCTGTAGTTTTCTTTTTTGATATTGTTGTGTCCTTGTCCTGTTTTGGTACTAGGGCGATACTGGCTTTATAGAATGAGTTAGGGAGAATTCCCTCCTCAATTTTTTTGGAACAGTTTCAAGAGGATTGGCATTAATTCTTCTTTGTATGTTTGGTAGAATTTGGCTGTGAATCTGTATGGTCTTGTGCTTTTTTTTGTTGCTGTTGAGAGGTTTTTATTACTGATTCAGTCTCACCACCGGTTATTAGTCTGTTCAGAATTTCTCTCTCTTCTTGGTTCCATCTTGGAAGTTGCATGTTTCCAGGAATTTATCCATTTCCTCATGGTTTTGAGCTTACAGTTGTTCATAATAGTCTCTGATGATCTTTTGTATTAATATTTCTGTGGTATCAGTTGTAATGTCTCCTTTTTCAGTTCTAATTTTGTGAATTTGGATCTTCTCTCTCTTTTCTTGGTTAGCTTAGCTGGTGGTTTATCAATTTCATTTTCTTTTTGAAGAATGAACTATTCATTTTGTTGATCCTTTGTACCAGGGATGCACGGATGGTTCAACATAGGCAAATCAATAAATGTGATACATCACATAAATGGAATTAAAGATAAAAAACATAGGATCATCTCAATAGATGCAGAAAAAGAATTTGATAAAATTCTGAATCATTTCATGATAAAACCCTCAACAAAGTAGGCATAAAAGGAACATACCTCAAAATAATAAGTGTCATATAGGGCAAACCCACAGCCAACATCATAATGAATGGGGAAAAATTGAAAGTATTCCATTTAAGAACTGGAACAAGGCAAGGATGTTTACTTTCACCACTCCTATTCAAAGGAGTACTGGAAGTCCTAGCCAGAGCAACCATGCAAGAGAAAGAAATAAAAGACATCCAATTGGAAAAGAGGAAGTCAAATTATGTCTGTTTCCCAATGATATGATCATGTACCTAGAAAGCTTTAAAAGACTTCTACACAAAACTCTTAGATTTGATAAATGAACACTATAGTTTCAGGATACAAAATCAATGTCCAAAAATAAGTAGTGTTTCTATACACCAAAAACAATCAAACTGTGAACCAACTAGAGAAGGCAATCCCATTTATAATAGCCACAAAAAAATACAATGCTTAGAATATATTTAACCAGGGAGGTGAAAGATCTCTACAAGAAAAACTATGAAACACTGAAGAAATAAATTGTAGATGACACAAACAAATGGAGAAACATCCCATGCTCACAGATTGGAAGAGTCAATATCATTAAAATGACCATACTGCCCATAGCAAACAATTCAACGTAATCCTTATTAAAATATCAATGTCATTTTTTACAGAATTAGAAAAAAATTACAAAATTCATATGGGACCAAAAACAAAGCTTTACTAGCCAAAGAATTCTTAAGCAGAAAGAATAAAGCTGGAGGTATCACATTGTCTGACTTCAAATGATACTACAAGGCTGTAGTAACCAAAACAGCATGGTAGGTATAAAAACAAAGATCAACAGAATAGAATAGAGAATCCAGAAATAAAGCCACATTCTTATAGGCAACTGATCTTTGACATAGTCAACAAAACATGCATTGGGGAAAGGACTCCCTTTTCAATAAATGGTGCTGGAAAAATTAGATAGCCATATGCAGAGGAATGAAACTGGATCACTATCTTTCACTATTTACAAAAATTAACTCAAGATGGATTAAAGACTTAAATATAAGACCTAAAACTACAAATATTCTAGAAGAAAACCTAACAAAAACTCTTCTGGACATTGGTCTAGGTAAAGAATTAATGCCTAAGATCTCAAAAGCACAAGCATCAAAAACAAAATGAACAAATAGGACTTAATTAAACTAAAACACTTCTGCATGAAGAAATAAACAACAGATTGAACAGACAACCTGAAGAATGGCAGAAAATATTTGCAAACTATCCATGTGACAAGGAACTAATATCCATAATTTATGAGGAAATCAAAAAACACAACCAAAAATATGCACAAACAATCCCTTTAAAAATAGGCAAAGGACCTAAACAGAAATTTTTCAAAAGAAGACATAAAAATGGCCAAGAAATATATGGAAAAATACTCAATATCACTAATCATCAGACAAATGCAAATTAAAACCATAATGAGATATCTTCTTATACCAATCAGAATGGCTATTACTAATAAGGCAAAAAATAACAGATGTTGGAGAGGATATGTAGAAAAGGGAACACTTACATACTCTCAGTGAGAATGTAAATCGGTACAACCTCTATGGAAAACAGTTCTCAAAGAACTAAAAATAAAACTGCCATTTGATCCAGCAATCCCACTACTTGGTATGCACCCAAAGGAAAAGAAATCATTCTATCAAGAAGATAACTGCATTCATATGTTTATCGTGGCACAATAGCAAATATATGGAATTAACCTAAGTTTTCATCAATGGATGACTGGATTAAAAAATGTGCTATATATAGGTAACAAAATGCAATCCAGCAATAAAAAATGAAGTAATACCTTTTGCAGCAACATGGATTGAACTGGATGCCATTATGTTCAGTGAAAAACCCAGAAACAGAAAGACAAATATCACATACTCTTACTTGTAAGTGGGAGCTCAAATGTGTACACATCGACATATATGTGGAATGATAGACACTGGAGACTTGAAATACTGGGGAGCAGATGAAGTGAAATTACCTAATGGGTACAATGTACATTATTCAGGTGATGGAAACACTAGAAGCCCAGACTTCACCACTGCACAATATATCCACATAACAATATTGCACCACACCACTGAAATTTATACAAAAAAATAAAATATTTATCTTTTACAGAACTAAGGAAAAATAAAAATGATGCATTTTACTTTTATTTATTCCATTTTTTACACTATGTATTTTTATAGATTTAAGTTTCTGAGCTAACTCATATTTTTTTTACAAGAAGTAGTTTTTTTTAGAATACTTGAACAGATTTTCTAGATTTTCTGGTAGTGAATTTGAGTCCTCAGTTTGTTGTTTTATTTTTTGTTTGTTTGATTTTTAGAAAGTCTTTATTTCTCCTTCATTTAAAAAGATATTTTCATTATACATAGAATTTGAATTGAGAGTTTTATTTTTCTTTCAACATTTAAAAAATGCCAATCCATTTTTCTTGCTTTCACGGTTGCTGATAAAAAATAAGCTGTAATTTTTATTCTTATCCTGTATACACAAGCTCTTGGATGCCTTCAAGATTCTTTTTGTCTCTCTGTCCCTCTCTGTCTCTCTCTCTTTTTGTCTCTATCTCTATGTCTTTAGTTTTCATCCTTTTGTGTATATGCTTTGGTCATTCAGTTGTTTGTTTGTGTGTTGTGTTTAGTTTGGTTTGGAGTTTATTCTTCTTAGTGATCTAATCTCCCAGCTTCGTGGATCTTTCTTGTATTTGTGGTTTGGTGTCTGTCATTATGTTTGGAAAATTTTCATCCACTATTTCTTCAAATATTCCTTCTGCCTCATTCTTTCTTCTCTTTTGGGGTTCTAATAATAGATACATACATACAAGAGGGCTATAGATATAGATCTTACATCATTTGATATTCTTCTGCAGCTCTTGGATGCTCTGTTCTCTTTTTCACTTTTTAAAATTAACATTTTAGTTTTTATAAATTTTTTTGCAAAACCTTCAAGTTCATTGATTCCTTTTTAACTGTGTTGAGACTACTAATGTTTATTTCAAAGGCTGTCTTCATTTATGTTATTATATTTTTAAATTTCTATTATTTCCATTTGATTCTTTCTTATATTTTCTATTTTCCTCCTGAAAGTACCTACCTGATCTTGCATTTTCTCTACCTCTTCCACTATAGACTTGGGTATATTAATCATTATTATTTTATATTTTCTCTCGGATAATTCCAACACCTATGTCATATCTATGTGTTGTTCTGATATGTACTTTGTCTTTTAAGATTGTGCTTTTTCTTGCCTTTTCATATGCCTGGTAGTATTTTGTTGAAAGCTGGAAATGTTGCATGGGATTGGAGACACTGTAGTAAATTATTTGGTTTGCTTGAAGATGATCATGAGTTTCTTTATGCTAGGTTGTTGATGTGTGAATTTGTGGTAACCTAAGGAGGTTTTGGATTGTGAAGCTTGTTGTTGCTGGAGCTGCCAGAGTTGGAATTTTTTATTCTACAGGTTAATCAATCCTTGGAGCTAATAGTTTTGAAGTCCTTCCTCCTGCAGATTAGGCTTTTCTCTTTTAATTAAGGGAGACAAGGAAATGGTATTTGAGCAGGAGCCCAGTAGTTGCTTCCATCCTATTCCCTCAGTTGCAATGGTATTCTACCAGTGTACTCAGAGCAGGCTTCTTATTCCTTCTTCCTACAGGTTAAGCCTTTTGTACAGCTGCAGTCGCCTCTTCCCCAGGCAACACCAGGTGGTGGGAGATAGAGGCTTTTCTATGAATTCTTCATGATTGTCTCCATGAGATCCTCGTGAAGTTCCTGGAGGAAAAGCCAACAATATTATGAGTACTGTCCTATGAACTCTCCTCAAAGGTTATTTTATTTTTATTGCTGAATAGAATTCCACTGTGTGTATGCAGCATAGTTTGTTCATTTACCATCTGAAGGACATTTAGGTTGTTCCAACTTTTGGTTACCACAAACCAAGCCACTATGAATGAATATTTGTGTAAACCAAACACTTTTAAATATTTTTAAACATCAAATTTACTCTTACTAGGAAAACACAGCTTCAACTCTGAAAGTAATTCCAAAAATTTTACTAAAATTGTGATTACAAAAAAAAATTGAAATCACCAGATACACTTCTATTTTGTACCCCAAAGGGCAAACATTTTCAGAAGTATATAAACCAGTAGATACTTATAAAACTACTGGTAATATGACTTTGGAGTCTGATCTTACATGCCAAGTGGCACTCTTGGCTGCAGTAAAAACGGATTCATGCTGGTTCTACCAATGAGCTCTTACCTGGCTTTTGTGAATTACACATGTGTTTTTTATTCTGAAAAATTCCAATATGACTACCTGATGCCAAAGTAGCCTCTTCTCCTTTACTCCCACTATCAGAGCAGCCAGCTGGACTCTCCTCACCTATTAGATTCCACAGATGAGAGTCATATCCTAATTTATTGTGCACATAACTGAAAAAAATAATATATTGCCTTATGAGTGGTCTTATTAAAACTCTGATTAGTCATGTAAGGAAGAGAAAATGCCCTACTCCTCCTCAGGATGGAGACTCAAGGACACTGAAATATTTCTTCAAAAATAAATAATCTTGGCCCACTGTCACCACTTCTATTCAACGAGGTGCTAGAAGTCCAGCTAGAGAAATCAGGCAAGAGAAGGAAATTAAGGGTATCCAAATGGGGAAAGAGGAGGTCAAACTGTCGCTCTTTGCTGATGATATGATCTCATATCTAGAAAACTCCAAAGATTCTGCCAAAAGACTGTTGGAATCAATAAATAAATTCAGCAGAGTCTCAGGTTACAAAATCAATGTACACAAATCAGTAGCATTCCATACACCAACAACAGTCAAGCTGAGAATCAAACCAAAGACTCAATACCTTTCAAAGTAGCTACAAAGAAAATAAAATACCTAGGAATATAGTCAACCAAGGAGATGAAGGATCTTTACAAAGAGAACTATGAACCACTGGGGAAGGAAATTGCAGATAATGTAAACAAATAGAAAAGCATATGCTCATGGATCGGTAGAAACGATGTTGTTAAAATGTTCATACTACCTAAAGTGATTTACAGATTCAATGCAATCCCCATCAAAATACCAACATCATTTTTCACCGAATTAGAAAAAATAATTCTACATTTCATTTGGAACCAGAAAAGAGCCAGAATAGCCAAAGCAACCTTAAGCAAAAGAAACAAATCTGGAGGTATCACTTTACAAGACTTTAAGCTATACTACAAGGCTATAGTAATGAAAACAGCATGGTACTGGCACAAAAATAGAGACATAGACCAATAGAACAGAATAGAGAACCCAGATATAAAACCATCTACATATTGCCATGTGATCTTTGACAAAGCAGACAACAATATACACTGGGGAAAAGAATCCCTATTCAATAAATGGTGCTTGGATAGCCACATGTAGAAGATTGAAACAGTATCCAAAGCTCTCACCACTCACAATTAATTCAAGATGGATAACAGACTTAAACCTAAAACATGAAACCACAAGAATTCTAGAAGAAAATGTTGGAAAATCTCTTCTAGACATCTGCCTAGGCAAAGAATTTATGAAGAAGATCCCAAAGGTAATCACAGCAACAACAAAAACAAATAAATGGGACTTGATTAAATTAAAAAGCTTCTGCACGGCCAAGGAAACAATCAACAAATCAAACAGACAACCTACAGAATGGGAGAAAATATTCACATGCTTTATATCCAATAAATGGCTAATAACCAGAATCTACAAAGAACTCAAGCAAATTAGCAACAATGAGATATCATCTAACTCCAGTGAAAATGGCTTTTCTCAAAAAGTCCCAAAACAACAAACGTTGGAGTGGATACAGAGAGATAGAAACATTCATCACTGCTGGTGGGACTGCAAACTAGTACAACCTCTATGGAAAATAATATGGAGATTCCTCAAAGAATTAAAAGTAGACCTACCATTTGACCCAGAAATACCACTATGGGTATTTACCCAAAGGAAAATAAGTTATTTTATCAAAAAGACACCAGCGCTCGAATGTTTATTGAAGCGCAATTCACAATCATAAAGATGTGGAATCAACTCAAGTGCCCATCAATTCATGAGTGGATTAATAAAATGTGGTGTAAAAAAAATATATATATATACACACACACACACACATATACACCATGGAGTACAACTCAGCCATAAAAAATGAATTACCTTTTGCAACAATCTAGATGGAACTGGAGACCATTCTTCTAAGTGAAGTATTGCAAGAATGGAAAAACAAATACATGTACTCACTATTAAATTGGCTGTAACCATTCAGAACTCTTGTGCACAGATGGAAGTAAAACTCTGCGGAAATCAAGCTGGTGGGGGGGAGGAGGGGGTGGGTGAAATCATACCTAACGGGTACAATGAACACTATCTGGGTGATGGGCACACTTATGACTTGGACTCAAGGAGTACAAAAGCCATCCATGTAAGCAAAACATTTGTACCCCTGTAATGTTCTGAAATTAAAAAATAAATAAATAAATAATCTTTGCAAAACCCATATATATACTCTCAAACCACGTGCATCATCTGTGGTTTGTTCGGCCATTCAACTGATTCTTAGATAGCAACTTTGAAACTTCTGATAATCACTTGAAATCTCACATTTATTATATCTCAGTCCTTCAATAGAAAGTTTATAGACACTTACTTATTTTAAAAATTTATTGTTTAACTGGCAAATAAAGGTTAGATGTATTTATTATGTATAACGTGTTATTTTGAAATATATATACCTCAAGGAATAAGGTATATATAAATCAAGCTAATTAAGATATGCCCACATACTTATCTTTTTTGTGGTGAGAACACTTAAAATGTACTCTCTTAGCAATTTTCAAGAATACAATACATTACTATAGTTGCCTTTTTGTACAATAGATCTCTTGAACTTATTCCTACTGTCTAACCAAAATTTTATATCCTTTGCCCTTCATTTCCCCAAACCCTATCCCACCCCCAGCCCCTGTTAACCACCACTTTACTCTCTTTTGTGAGTTCAACTTTTTCCACTCCAAGTATAGGTAAGATTATGCGATATTTGCCTTCTGTGTCTGGCGTATTTCACTTAACCCAATGTTATCCAGTTTCAACCATTTTCTTCTTTGTAAAGGCTAAATAGTAGTCCATTGTGTATATATACCAAGTTTTCATTATCCATTCTTTATCCATTACAAACTTTTAATCTAATTATTCTGTTATACAAGTTTGGTAGCAGAAGTTATATCCATAGCAACCTAGAACTATATCTACTTACTTAAGAGTCTTTTTTATTAAAAAAAAAAAAACTCATAGTAATCATTCATTGCTAAGTCTTTAATATATAATACCATTTGAACATAACAACCCTATGAATAGGAAGCAACACCATGTAACTGTCAAAACCTTATGAGATAGACACTAAAAGCAATTTGGAGCAAAGTAGAAGCATTTGGAGACGAACTTGTCCAAGATTACAGAGTTAGAAAGTAGCAGAGTCAAAACTCAAACCCAAGTCTCTTTGAAGCCAAACCTTTGTGTTTAAGCATTAATCTATTTTTCCTCAATCATAACACACAGTTAAGGAGATCTGAAGACATAGTATAGTACAACTATGAAATTAGTTTTCTTAAATATACAGCTGTTAAATATTTGGAACTATGAGGCTTGTGGTGACTTGGCAGTCTGCAGTGTACTTGGCCAAGTCCATTTATGGTACCCAGTTATCGGATAATCAAGACAGTAATTCTGTAGAAGCAAGAAAACAAAATGACAAAATGAATGATAGCCACCACATGTACAGCCCAACTATAGACCAGTCAATGGAAGTTGCCACATCCAAATCCACATTCACAGCAAAGGATTCCTTAGTAATTACTCTTGTAAGTCATGATGTCAGAAGGTAAGGATTTTGTCTGATAAACTGGACAGTATGTGTTGTAACTACCATAGGTACTTTTATATCTATTTAAGGGAGGGTTTAAGGATCCATAAAGATGTGCTAAGTTCACCTTCCAAATAAAAATTATACAAGCAAGTCAATAAAACCATTCCTTTCATAATTGGGAGAAGGTCTGAACTTGCTTTTGTAAGCATTCTATTAGTTTTCATTCTGCTTAGCTTGCATTCTTCAAAACCAGTCTTCGAGTATAACAAGAAATGGTAGCTTTATTTTCAAAGCAGTCTTTTCTACATTTAGAATTTTGTAAATAGTTTCTCCAAAATGTCAACCATTACATATTGCCTTGCTAAAGTATTTTTTAAGTCTTGTATACTATCTGTGTTATTTTCCTTTTATTACAAAACAAATAGCATAGAATTTACTCAGGAAAATGACACAACTGTAAAACCATCTTCTCCTCTTTTTAAAAATGGTGACAATGTTTTAATCTGTTAATTTCCTCCATGGTCATTTTGCAGTTTCTAAAACATTTTTTCTAAACTGTCTTAAATGGTTGCAAGTGTAAAATAAATAAATAAATCATAACAAAACATCTAAACCAACAGGGCTTAAGTGAAAGGGAAACAATTCAAATTATTTAAAAACAAATTTGCAAAATAAAGGATCCATGAATGACACTAGCATTCAGCAGGCACATTCATATGTCCTTAATTATAGGGAAATTTGCAAAATTGTTTCCCTCTTTGTCCTCTAGCTTTCTCAATGAAAATAACATAAAATAATTAGAAATGTTTTCTTCTAAAGTTATTAACTTCAGTTTTCGTGAACATTTAGAATACCTGAGAGCTTAATATACAAAATGGTAAATCTGTGGGAATAATGAGCCAGACTATTAGACTGACAAAATTGTTGGAGATATTAACAAGTAGGAATACTAATGGTCTTGTACATGGAAAGTGGGAGTTTTTTTTTTCCAAAAGTTAGGGCAGGATTCTTCAACAGTGGAACATGTCTGGCAAGAAATTTGTTAAAGCAATAGGCTTTTTTATGTATATACAAACAAAGCTATAGTGTTAGAAAGCTTACCATTTCCTCTCCTTCACCCTATATCCTGAAATGTTTGTTTAACTTAGGTTTTTAATTGCATGCATTTTTAAAGGATTATAGAATGGTACAGCTAAAATGGAGCATTATAATCATCCATTCTAGTTTTTTAACTTTACAAATTCCATAAGTAGCATTCATGAGTATGAGAGCAAAAAAAATCTTTCTCAAAAGCCCAACACATGACTTTACCTAATTGTTTCTTGCTGAAAAGTCAAAGGATAAATAGAGAAATTCTTTTGGTAATGGGAAAGTATAATTTTGATTGGACATAATATTTATCTTGTTATTTCCATGAATAGACATTTGAAGAAAGCTTGATGCAGACTTTGGGGATGACTAGGTTTGTCTAATAGGTTAGAGTGGAGAAGTGGAAGAAAGCATACATACTTCAAAGAAACTAAAATCTCTGTGGCAATAAACATTTGGGGAAAGATCTTACTTTGAATAGTCAATTTGAACAAACAGTAAAAATCACAAACCAGTTCTCTGAAGTCATTTATAAGCTGCCTTGGGGTAATGGCTCTGATTTTGTTGATGAGGTTGTTTGGTGGTGCACATTTATGAGTAGATATAAATTAAAACCATAAGCTCTCTAATGGACAATTATAAATGATCCTTTAAATGTCAGTTTCAACACAATTCTTTCTAAATCAAAGTCATCATTTTCTTCTCCCAAATCTCTTTAAGTTGTAGGAAGACATACTTAGAATTGTTAAAAGAATTTTAAGATTGAAATTAAAAGTCTTATGCTGAATCTTCTGTTTTCATATATTCTATCCTATATTAATTATGTAAAATTATATAATCTAAACAAAGTAATACTAAACACAAAATATAGATCACTGCTATGGGTTGAATTTTGTCATCCCTGAAAAAGATATGTTGAAATCCTAACCCCCTCATACCTATGGATATGACCTTATTTAAAAATAGGGTCTTTGTAGATTTAATCAAATTGAGGTGAGGTCATTAGGGTGGGCTTTAATTTAATATAACTATTCAATATGACTGGTGTCCTTATCAGAAGGGAAAATTTGAACACAAAGACATACACACACACAGAGGGAAGAGGACATAGAAACACACAAGGAAAACACCATGTGACTATATAGACAGAGATTGGAGCTACACACCAAGGAATGCCAAACCACCAGAAGCTAGGAAGAGGCAAGGAATGATTTCCCACAGATTTCAAAGGAAGCATGACCCTTGTAGGCACTTTCATCTCAGACTTCTAGCCTCCATAACTGTGAGACAATTAATTTCTCTTGTTTTAAGCCATCCACTTAGTGGTACTTAGTTGGCCCTAGGAAATTAATACAATCACCTACTGTGTCTCATACACCATGACATATTTTTATATATTTGCATGCATATGTGTGTGAAGGGGTAGGTATATGTTACAACAGTTCTTGAAAGTAAAAATTATCAGACTTAATTGACTAAAAAATGTATCAATGAAATTAAGAAACTTGCTTCATATCACACATTTAATAGTAAAGAAGGGAATACAATCCCAGTCTCTTTGTCTCCAAAAATCCATATTTTCCAATTTTTTTAAACTTTTCTTGAGTTGTATGAGGACTTAAAATACTTCTCCATACTTGATATGGTTTGGATGTTTGGCCCCTCCAATGTTGACATTTGATCCCCAGTGTTGGAGGTGCGGCTTGGTGGGAGGTGTTTGGGTCATGAGGGCAGATCCCTCATGAATGTCTTCCTGTACCAAAGGGTTTCCTTTTTTTTTCTTTAGTTTAATCACCCATCACTTAATTATGTAAAAATCTTCGAGAAATAAAGAATATCTCTCATTTTTCTCCATCTTCCATTGTAGCTTGCGAGAAAGGAGAAAAAACACAGTGAGATATTATACTGACCTAGATAACAGTCTAGGACAACTTTTTTTTTCAAATCAGTGTTCTCCCTTCTCGCTGGACTCTTAGTTCCTTCAACTTCCCTTGCCATCCGATGTATGGTAATTGGCTCTGCAAAAAAATGTTAGCTTTCTAAGCATAACTAAGAAAAAATATATTTTCTCCAGTAAGGATGAATTTTGTTATAAAATAGATGTACAAATGTTTAAGAAACCAGAGAAGAACTTCACTTTCAAAGCTAACATTTTTGAAAAGAGACTACACCTTTATTTTTATTTATTTATTTTTAATTTCAGAATATTATGGGGGTATAACACTTTGGCTATATATATTGCCCATGCACTGCCCGTGTCAGAGCTACAATCATGGACATCCCCCAAACTGTGCACCCCACACCCATTCAGTGAGAGTTTTCCCATCCCCTCCACCCCCTTACCTGCCCGCCTCCTGATGAATATTATTGCCATATGTGACGTAAGTGTTGATCAGTTAGTACCAATTTGATGGTGAGTACCAGTGGTGCTTGTTTTTCCATTCTTGTGATACTTTGCTACGAAGAATGGGCTCTAGCTCCATCTAGGATAATACCAGATGTGTTAATTCACTGTTGTTTTTTATTGCTGAGTAATACTCCATGGTATACATATACCACATTTTATTAATACACTCGTGCATTGATGGGCACCTGGGTTGTTTCCATATCTTTGCAATTGTGAATTGTGCTGCTATAAACATTTGCATGCAGATGTCTTTATTATAGAATGATACCTCAAAGAATTAAAAGTAGAACTACCATTTGATCCAGTAATCCCACTACTGGGTATTTACCCAAAGGAAAAAAAGAGACAACACCTTTAATAAAAATATAACATAAAGTCCTCTTACAAGGTTATCCCTAAAAGAATAATATCTAAGGCAAAATAATCAGCCTGTGGTTTAATGTTAAAATTAGTAAACATTAATGTGAAATAAATTAGAAGTAAACTTTACCATTCAATTTTATTGAAAATTGGCAAAAGAGATGCTACGCGTGACTCAATCTGTGAAATCCCCAATCACTTCATGGAATGAAGTGCTGTTATTGATCTGGAAAAAACTAACAGTAGGGTGATATCTGAATTTTAAAGTCCCAAATCATCAGTATTTTTTTCCTTTTTAGTAGAATCCAGAGAAAACACATCCTCTATAACAACTGGGCAGTGGCAGCTGTGTCTGCAGCCTCCACAGCCCAGGCTTCCGTACACACAGCCCGGGCCACCATAGAAGTTGCCGTAGTAGCTGCTCACAGTGTCAGGAGTTGAGGATTTTGTTCAATGATGAAGGTAAGTTTTTCCAATGTGAATGTCATCATCTGCCCAGGGACTCTTATATACCTCAGAAAAAAGTGTGGCAACAAAAAAAGACTTGAATAATTTTCATTTCATGGCCAAAATTACATGAAAGACAATCTCATTAATCCTTTCAAGTTCTAACTTGAGACCACTTGTGCAGATCCCCAGGAAGCACTCTGTGCCTATGCTGACAATGATTATGGTGTCTTCAAGACCATACACGTGTTGGCTGCCATCCGGACAAAATCCTCTATCCAGGTCTCATAGCATCTCAGTGCCGTTCAAAGTAAGACGTACGCCCTTCATTGAAAGAAGTCAATATCATGGCAAATAGATTATTTGGAAGTAAAATTTTACAAAGTTAGGTGAAACTTGTTCAAAATTCTAAAACAGGCCGTGTTTCCAGCTTACTGTACTCTGTTAGATTTTTGAACAATTTGTTTTTTTCATACTGAAATTAAGCTGCTTAAAAGTGTGGCCATCATTGTATTTCCACTCTCTTTTTAAGAAATTGTGTTTTTAAGACAAGGATGCCCACTTTTACCACTCATATTCAACACAGTACTGGAAGTCCTAGAAGGAACAATCAGGCAAGAAAAACAAATATAAAGCATCCAAATTGGAAAAGAGGAAGTCAAACTATCTCTGTTTGCTAATGAGGATCACAAACCTCAGAAAACACTAAAGATTCTGCCAGAAGACTCCCAGATTTTATAAATGAATTGAGTGAAATTTCAGGATACCAAATCAATGTACAAAAATCAGCAGCATTTCTATATACCAATAACAATTAAGCTGAGAACTTAATCAAGAAGTCGATTCTATTTACAATAGCTAGCAAAAAAAAAAAAAAAAAATACCTAGGTGTACATTTAACCAAGGAGGTGAAAGATCTCTACAAGGAAAACTACAAAATACTGATGAAAGAAATTCATCACAAACAAATAACACAAACATATGGGAAAACATCCCATGGTCATGGACTGGAAGAATTAATATCATTAAAGTGACCATACTACCCAAATCTACCTATAGATTCAATGCAATTCCTATAAAACTACCACCATTATTTTCCACTGAATTAGGAAAAACAATTCTAAAATTCATATGGGGCCAAAAAGAGCCTGAATAGCCAAAGAAATCCTAAGCAAAAGAACAAAGCTGGAGACATCACATTACCTGACTTCAAATTATACTACAAGGCTATAGCAAACAAAACATCGTGGTACTGGTATAAAAATAGACACATAGGTCAATGAAACAGAATAGAGAACCCAGAAGTAAAGCCACATACCTAGAGTTAACGAATCTTTCACAAAGTTGTTAAGAATGTACACTGGGGAAAAGATACCCCATTCTATAAATAGTGCTGGGATATTGGATAGCCATATGCGGAAAAATGAAGCTTGACCCCTATCTCTCACCAAAAATTAACGCAAAATGGATCAAAGACTTAAACATAAGACCTGAAACTATAAAAATTCTAGAAGAAACCCTAGGAAAAGTCCTTTCAGACATTGGCCTAGGCAAAAAATTCATGACTAAGACCTCAAAAGCAAATGCAAGAAAAACAAAATTAGATAAAGAGGACTTAATTAAACTAAAAAGGTTCTGCACAGGAAAATAAACAATCAAAAAAGTGAACAGACAGCCTACAGAATGAGATAAAATATTCACAAACTATGCATCCGACAAAGGATTTATATCCAGAATCTACAAGGAACTCAAATGAGTAAACAACAACCAAAAGTCTGAAGTAAACCCATTAAAAAGTGGACAAAGAACACAAACAGACATTTTTCAAAAGAAGACAAATGGCCAATAAGCATAAGAAAAAATGTTCAACATCACCAATTATCAGAGAAATGCAAATTAAGACCTCAAAGTGATATCATCACACACCAGTTGGAATGGCTATTATTAAAAAGTCAAAAAATAACACATGTTGGCAAGGATGTGCAGAAAAGGGAATGCTTGTGCTGTGTTGGTGGGGATATACCAACCGCCATGCAAAATAGTATGTAGATTTCTTAAAGAACTAAAATTGAACTACCATTTAGTCCAGCAATCCCACTACTCAGTATCTACTGAAAAGAAAAAAAAATCATTATATCAAAAAGACATCTGTACTCATATGTTTATTGCAGCACTATTCACAATTGTAAAGATATGGAATCAACCTAAATGTCCATCAATGGATAACTGGATAAAGAAAATATTTTATATATAGATGCACATACACACACACGCACACCACGAGATACAACTCAGCTGTAAAAAAGAATGAAATCATGTCTTTTGCATGGATGGAACCAGAGGCCATTATCTTAAATGAAATAACTCAGAAAGTCAAATACCACATGTTCTCACTTATAAGTGGGAGCTAATTCATGAGTACATATGGACATACAGGTGGAGCAATAGACACGGGAGACTCCGAAGGGTGAGAGGGTGAGAGGGTGAGGAGGTGGCAGCGTGGGAGGCGGTGAGAGACAAAAAATTACTTAATGGGTACAGTGTACACTATTTGGGTGATGGTTACACTAAAAGCCCAGACTTCACCACTGCCCACGATATCCATGTAACCAAACTACTCTTGTGCCCCCAAACCCTATTAAAAAAAAAGAAAAAAATGAAATTGTGTTTTGTTCTTACAATACACTTAATTTAATAATATCCTCTCAAAGAACTGGATTTGGCACTGAATGTCCATATTTAATTTACCTGACTTGTCAGGGTTATATGAGAATTCAGCATAATTCCTGTTTTTGACACCTGACCCTGAGTTTTCAAAATCATCAGCAAAGAAAAATTGATCAAAAATTCTTCCTAACACAAGACTCTTGTTTTGATTCTTTAGGAAAATGTGACGGGAATGGTGTGTCTGTCCATTCATAACTGTGTGCAACTTCTGGGACCTGTGTGATATGCATCAATGAAAAGAAATATGAATCAATGAAAAAAATTCAGTGTCACTAAAAGATAGTTAGATCTCCTCTGCTAGTCATCTACAAATAGGACCCCAGCTTTAAAAGTCATTTTATAAAAGTATCAAGAAGATAAGACCCTGAATTATTTAAGTACATTTTAATCATTAGTACTGGAAAGATAACACAAAACCACACTGATGGGTAAACAGAAATCATTTTTACATTCAAACTAAAAAAAATAAATTTAAATTATGCATTATTATTTCATAAATGCAATGAATGTTCATTGTTCCTTAAATGATAAAAGTATAAATATTATAAAGCTTTACTTATCTAAGATATTCCTAAGCAAGCCCTCAAGCAACACTGACCTTTCAAGCCTCTAAAGAGGGGTGTTGTAAGAAGACACCAATTGTATCACTTCCTACAGGAACTCTCAAACACAGGATTAACCTAAAGTGAAACACTTTTATTATACAGAGAAAATCTCTTTGACCCACTATGGAATCAAGAGAGAGATCTGAATTTTCATTGTTAAAGGTAACAAAATTTCGTTTGCAAGATATACTCAATACAAGTTTTTTTTAACAGCTATGTATTTTTCTAAATAAGAAAATACAAAATATGCTTTTGCAAAAGTAATTTATTTACAACTAAGTTAGTAATTTGACAATACTTTCACATGTATATCTTCCTCTGGTTTATCTACAGCCCTCTGAGTTTTTGCTAGAAAATATTATTTTAAGAGCATACATTTTATTTATAGAATGAATAGAATTTGGAAGTAGATTTTGAAAGTTCATAATCAATTATGAGAGGGTAAGAGGTTTTTTTAGGGATATGTAATCCAATAAATGAGGGTTTGGTGTGATTCATACAGCTTTACTCCTAATTCAGATTGTCAGGAGGGAATGTATCAAAAATATATTTAAGAATCAGTAATATAATAGTTAAGAATACATTTTGGTTTCTAAAAAGGATTTGGAAATCAACTTGTCAATGAATTGTCTGCCTTTCAGACAGACAAATGAATGACTTTCATTCTGTCGTTGGAGGTCCCAATCGCTTATAATCGGTAACTTCTTGGGTCACAAAATTCTATTATATTAATTATAGTTTTTCTTGTAACAAATATTCATTGAGCACCCGTTCTGTGTTCTATATTAATGCAACATGTACATAAAGACCCTGACCTCAGAGCCCATACAATCTGATACAGAACCAATAGTGCATACCACCAATATACAATCACTGAACATAATGGACACTAATACAGTCTAGTCTATATTTTCCCAATCTAGCAAATATATTCAGGATGGCTCATTTTAGCTTAAAATTAATTTACTTAATACAAAATTCAATTTTATTTCACAACAATTTGACAAACGTAACTACTAATTTAAAAACACACACACACACACACACACACCCCATACATTCTTTAGCATTTAAAGGTTTAGAGAAAGTACTGTTAATTTAATTCAAGGTGATTTTCTTATCTTTGTACTTGAAAAAAAATAATGAGCAGTAACATGAAGACTTGTTAATGAATAAGAAATTCTTTTGCCAGTTTTAATATCAATCCTATAAATTAAAATTTTTAAGACCAAATGATTTGCAAGTTGGCCTGTAGCCTAGTTTTTCCAATAAGAGTATGTATGTTAAAATTGAGTATCAGAGAGTAGATTTTAAATGTTTTTACCACAAACAAAAACTATAGGTATATGAGGTGATGGATATGTTAATTAGCTTGATTTAATCATTTCACAAGGTAAATATATATCAAAATATCATATTATACCCCATAAACAGATATATATTCATCAATTAAAAATAAAATTTAAAAAAATTTAAAAATTAAGTCTCAGGCAGATGCCTCCAAAGGCCATCAAATGACCATAATTATAGGCAAAAAGCAGTTAAACAGGAAACCACAATAACATATAAAGTAAACAGTACCATTATCATCATTATTAAGAACTTATATGAAATAAACATAATATGAACTCTCCAGAGGAATATCGTACTATTTCAACTTGTTATTTTGTCTTTTGATATTATTCTCACCTAAAATCTCCTCCAAAACTTCTTCTAAGATTTCAAAGTTCTTGTACTAACTTTTAGATTACATACTCTGGAGGGTGGCTAGCACTTGAAAGCTACCATAAAAACATTATTCTCTGGGAAGAGGGTGGGAGTAGAAATGGATATTACACATTGCTATAATTTAAAAAATCAAAGAGAACATGGGTATCACTTAAAATAGTGATTTTTCAAGGAGGTTTTGACTAACAGTCTGGGAAACTGCTAGCAAACCTACTGAAAACAAATTATCTAAGAGTATGCCCCAGAAAATCAAGTTAGCAAATGATCTCCAGGCGTTTTTAATTCAAACATTCCTCATGCTTACTTTTGAGAAACAATACCTTTTGGGAAGCAAGACTCTCAATTTACAAGTTCAAAAATATAAAGCCAATTAAGTAAATTAACTTGCCAAGGAGGCAGAGTAGATTCTCATATATTCAATAGTTTTACATTGAACTGATTATCCATAAAGGACATTATACATTTGAAAACTCAGTGTTGGGTACATGGGAGTTTTGATAGTATTCTTTGTTCCTTACACATTATTACAAATATTATTTTGTATCAACTCAATGTTTTTATTTAAAATCTGTTGTTGTCGGTAATCCTAGATGTACTTTCCTTTGATAATAAGCTTCAGAATACAAACACATTTGTTAGAATAAAGGTTATAATTAGTTACTTAAAATTAAGTCATAAAAATAATAGTGTATAGAATCATATTATAAAAACAAAATCATACATAAAACTACTGAGAACAAATGAAAAGTGAAACACATGAAAGTATACAGTGGTTTTGTCCATCTTCCTCTTTTATATTCTCAGCACTTAGATTAACGCCAAACGCATGAAGACACACAGTAAATACACGTTGAATCAAAACATTGTGGAAACAAAACACCAATTCAAACTACTCTGACCTGATCACCATACATTATACGTATTGAAACATTACTTTGTACTCCATGAATATGTATTAATACAGTTATTATTTATCAATTAAAAATAAAATAATTAAAAATTAAAACATTAATTTCCATAGTAATCCTTAAATGCTAATCAAAAGAGGATAAGCTTTTTTGCATATATAAAGTTGGTAAGGACGAAAAACCTCACCTTTTTTGGCAAGTGTTCAGGGAAGCAGGCACCACTGTATGCTGATACAATAAAGAAAAACAAATCAGAGAAGTGATAAAAAATTCATGAACAAAACTGTTTACCATATGGAAAGAAAGTGACAAGGGAAGAATGGTTAAATAGCTTATGGCACCATGTAGCTATTGAAAATGTTTTAAGATAATTTAATGACATTGAGGAAATGTATACAATTTCTTATTAAGGAGATAAAGTAGGCTATAAAACAGCATTTTGTATATATATGATTTTATTAATAATATCTATAGAAAAATAGTGAATACTGGAAAATGCAATAATGGGTATCATACCTTTCTGTCTTTTCAATATTTCTGACAATGAAAATATATTAACTGTCCAATCAGAAATTGAATAAAAACAAATTTTTTTAAAAAAGGAAAGAAGGCTAACACCCTGCTTGAAATCCCATATACCTATTTGAAATGTACTGAATTGAATTGATAAAGCCATGTTTACTATGCCAGTTAAATATGTTTATTTTAAAACTATTTTAAAATATAGGTCACACATGGTCACAACAGATGTTGGTGACTAAAGAATAATGGGCAAAACCCCGATTCAATAGAAAAATTCCAGATTCTTCCAGAGGAATTGACAGCTAGTTCCTTCTGGAGCATGAAGCCAACAAATGATATATATTTTCTCTATATTGAGAAAAGCAGCCACATTACTGAAGCATATGGGCAAGAACATGGAGATAGAAAAAGTCTAAGAATCAGTGAGTTTTTTAGTAGAATACAGAGGATCCATATCCTCTGTAGCATAATGGGTGGCAGCCGTATCTGTAGCCTCCATACCCAGAGCCTTATCCGTAGCTGCCACAGCCCAGTCTGCGGAAGCTGCCACATCCACAGCCGTAGCCATAGCCCAGGCCACCGAAGCCTCCACAGCCGTAGCCCAGGCCTCCGTAGCAGCTGCCGTAGTAGCTCATGGTGTCAGGGGTTAGAGTTTTGGTTTGATGATAAAGATGATTTTCTTGAGTGTGGGTGTCTCTAGCTTCTCAGAATGATTTTATTCTCTCAGT
>JAKFHU010002339.1:0-15081 GCA_023783475.1 Daubentonia madagascariensis | reverse complement strand
GTCGAGGGATAGACGGTGGCGCGGCGGCGTGGGGGCGTCTTAGCGATCCCGCTCTTGGAGGTGGGGCTGTCTTCACTCGTCCGCAGCTCTGTGGCCTCCGGGCAGGATTCCCCCATCTCGCCTGGGAACCCAGCACGGGGCCCGTGTGGTCCCACGTAGGCCCTGCTTCTCCCTGACCCTCTTGGGGCCTTCAGTGCCCCCTGGGAGCACACCTCTCAGGGTCCTCGTCGGTCTGGGAATAGCCCAGACCTGCTGTGGGACACTGCTTCCCTCCTCCAGCCCTGCTGGGATCCCATCTTCCCAGGGGTCCCTCGGATTGACGTGGGGCCTGATTGGAGCGGCAGGCGAAGGAGTCACTCCTCCGGCGGCGGGGGCCGCTTCCCCGAGGGAAGAGGACCCCGTGACAGTTGGGACAGAAACCTGAAAGGAACCATTTCGGCGTGCAGGACAGGTGCAGGCAGACTCCGGAGGTGAGGCTATCTCCATTCCCCTCTTGGTCCTGGGCTCTCGTCTGCTGTCCAGATTGAGGAGCATAGACTAGGTAGACACAGTAGATTCAGGGTACCTGTGGCCCTTGGGCCAAGCCCTTTGGCTCTCCTTCCCACATCCCGTTCGCCTGGGTGTGGGGAGTGATTTCTCCGGCGTGGGCTCCCACCTGTCCTGGGTGCCCGTCTTTTGTTGTCCCTGAATGTCTCTCGAGGGCCTAGGCTTTCTTCTTCTGGGTCCATCGTGGCAACGGTACACTCCCCCGGTTCATCAGACAACATTGTCGGGGATCCCATCCCTTTCATGATGCTCCCTGCTCTTCACTTTTCTTTCTTCCTGATGAGGCCTGCCTGCGGGATGATCAGGCAGACCTGGCCGATCTGCCTTCTGTCATCCGTGCCTTGTGGCAGGTAGGGGAACCCGGGGGCCCCAAATGCCCATCCAGGCGGCTGCAGGTGTATCTCACTGGATCCGTCCTAGTCCCGGGCGGCGGGCCCCTTGGCTTCAATAAACGTGCTGTTCCCTTTCACGTCTTCTTTGCTCTTCCTTGATGGGGGGGGTTTAGGAGGTGCTTCCACCTTACCGCGTTCCGGGGGGCAAGGTGTGGGGCCCCGGTAGCAGCCCAGAACGTTGGGCTGCTTCGCCTTCGGGAGGGAAGGGACTAGGGACTGGGTGGCTCGCAGGCGCCGTGGGGGGCGTCTTAGCGATCCCAGCTCTTGGAGGTGGGGCGGGTCTTCACTCGTGCCGGCAGCTCTGTGGCCTCCGGGCAGGATTCCCCCATCTCGCCTGGGACCCAGCACGGGGCCCGTGTGGTCCCACGTAGGCCTGCTTCTCCCTGACCCTCTTGGGGCCTTCAGTGCCCCCTGGGAGCCACCTCTCAGGGTCCTCGTCGGTCTGGGAATAGCCCAGACTGCTTGTTGTGGGACACCTGCTGCCCTCCTCCAGCCCTGCTGGGATCCCACTCTTCCCCAGGGGCAATCCCTCGGATTTGCCGTGGTGTTCTGGGCCTTGGGTTACCGGGGTGGGGGACGGAGCCGGCCCTTGAGAACGAGGGCCTCCCGGGGGGGCCCCGGGGTCCCAGGAGGCAGTGCACAGGGACACTGGACTGACCGTCAGCTGCCCCCGGGCGCTCGGGGACTATGGGAAGCTGGGGTTCCCCAAACACACCCGGGCCCACCCTCCGCCCCATTTCCCCTCCCCCCCGCCCCCCGCGCCTCCGCCCATAGCGCACCACCACCACCCACAAGCCCCCAAAAGGGATGGGAAGGGGGACTGCGAGGGTTCTGCCCTCACCGTAAGCTGGGTCTCCACCGGGAAACGGCCCAAGCTCTTCCCCCACACGACGCCGAGAACAAGCCCGGGAGGGTCTGGGCCCTGGTCCCCAAGCAGCCTCCCCCCCTCCCCAAAAGCCCCACCTTCCTCGCCGGCTCCTCCCCCACTCCACTCCCCCCGGGCCCCCGCCCGCGAACCGCAGAAAAACCGCCCCCCAGCGCTGTCTTCCGGATTCCCCGCCGACCTCTAAAGGGCGCATGCGCGGGGTCAGGGGGGCCCCGGCCCCTTTGGCGCCCCAAAAAGTGACCGCCGGGGTTTTGCCTGGGACCGCTCCCGGAGGCGTTGGTGAGCCGGAGCCCCCGGTGGCCAGCCGGGGTGGCTGGCGGGCTGCGCCCTCCCCGTGGAGCGGTTCTTGGGTTTCCGGCCGCGGGGCCTCAGGGCGGCTGATGCCGAGCGTCCCGGGAGCCGTCGTGGGGAGCCGCTGGCGGCGGGACTCCATCCACCCCATCCTTCCTCCCCCTCACTCTCGCCTCGTCCGGTGTCTAGTGAGTCCCCCACGCCCCCAAATTGTGGCCCCCCCTTGCCCTGGTTGGGCGGGACGGGCCTGTGTCCCCCAGGATGGTGTGCCCCTCCCCGAGGGCTTCCTCACAGGGGGGGGGACAGCGCAGCCTCTAAAAGGCGTGTGCTCGAGTGTTTCTGTCGTGATTCTTGGGGGTTGCCTTGTTGTGTGTGTGTGTGTTTGGTGTGTGTGTGTGCGGGCGTGATGAGTCTTTGTCAGTGGCTCCGTGTGGTGTGCGTGGAGGAGGTGTCTTTGTGTGCCGCCGGCAGGTGCGCCGTGGGTCCTTTTCAATTCGGCTTTCCACGGGGAGCCCCTTGGCCGTTTCGTGTCTCCCGTGGGGCTGGGCGACCTGGAACAGACCCTTTTTGCTTCTGCTTCCCGTTAGGTTTGTGTCGGCCTGGGTGACTGGGGGCCTGATTGGACGAGGCGAAGGAGTCCCTCCGAGCGCAGGGGCCGCCTTCCCGCGAGAGGATACCCCGTGACATTTTAGGACAGCAACCGGGAAAGGAGCATTTTCGGCGTGCGGACAGGTCAGGCAGACGTCCAGGGAGGTGAAGGCTATCATCCATTCCCCTCTTGGTCCTGGGCTCTCGTCTGCTGTCGCAGATTGAGAGCAGAGACTAGGGTAACACAGTAGGATTCAGGGTACCTGTTGGCCCTTGGGCCAAGCACCCTTGGCTCTCCTTCCCACATCCCCGTTCGCTGGGTGTTGGGAGTGATTTCCGGCGTGGGCTCCCACCTGTCCTGGGTGCCCGGTCTTTTGTTGTCCTAAATGTCTCTCGGGGCCTAGCTTTTCTTCTTCTGGGTCCATCGTGGCAACGGTACACATCCCCCGACGGTTCATCCAGGACAACATTGCGGGGATCCCCATCCCTTCATGAGGCTCCCTGCTCCTGCACTTTCTTCTGCCTGAGGAGGCCGCCTGCGGGATGATCAGGCAGACCTGGCCGTCTGCCTTCTGTCATCCGTGCCTTGTGGCAGGTGGGGGAACCCCGGGGGCCCCAAATGCCCATCCAGGCGGCTGCAGTGTATCTACGGATCCGTCCTGTCCCGGCGGCGGGCCCTTGGCTTCAAATAAACGTGCTTTTCCCCTTTCACGGCCTTCTTGCTCTTCCTTGATGGGGCGGGTAGGAGTGCGTCCACCCTTACCGCTTTCCTGGGGAAAGTGTGTTGGGCCCCGGTAGCATCCCAGAACCGTTTGGGCTGCTTCTGCTTCGTGGAGGGGAAGGGCCTAGGGAGGGGGGGGGGTGGCGCAGGCGGCCGTGGGGGGCGTCTTAGCGATCCCACTCTTGGAGGTGGGGCGTCTTCACCCCGCCGGCAGCTTGTGGCCTCCGGGCAGGATTCCCCCCATCCGCCTGGGAACCCAGCACGGGGCCCGTGTGGTCCACGTAGGCCCTGCTTTCCCTGACCCTCTTGGGGCCTTCAGTGCCCCCTGGGAGCACACCTCTCAGGGTCCTCGTCGGTCTGGGAATAGCCCAGACCTGCTGGTGGGACACTGCTTCCCTCCTCCAGCCCTGCTGGGATCCCATCTTCCCCAGGGGCCCCCCCTCGGATTTGCCGTGGTCGGGTGTCTGGGCCCCTTGGGTGACCGGCGGTGGGGACGAGCGAGAGGCCCTGGCACTTGAGAACAGGGGGCCACCCTGGGGGCCCGGGCCCCAGAAGAGGCATGGCACAGCGAGGATCACTGGACTGCCGTCAGCGACCCTGCGCTCGGGACTATGGGAAGCGGAGGTGCCCCAACACCCCGGGCCCCCTCGCCCCATTTCTCCTCCCACCCCGCCCCCGCCCTCCGGAGCCCATAGCGACCACAACCCCGACCCCAAAAAGGGATGGGAAGGGGGACTGCGGGGGGTTCTGCCTCACCGTGAAGCTGGGTCTCCCCCGGGGAAACGCCCAGAGCTCTTCTCCCAACGCACCCGGGAAACAGGCCGCGGAGGGTCTGGCCCTGGGTCGCCACCGCAGCCCTTCCCCTGCCACAACCCCCCTTCCTCGCCCGGCCTCCCCCCACTCCCCTCCCGGCCCCCCCGCGGGAAAACCGCACACCGCCCCCAGCGCGTCTTCCGGGATTCCCCCCGACCTCCAAGGGCGATGCGCGTGTCAGCGGTTCCGGCGCCTGGCGTCACATGACCCCCGCGGTTGCCTAGGGACCGCGTCCCGGAGGCGTTGGGGAGCCGGAGGCCGCGGTGGCCAGGCCTGGGTGGCTGGCGGGGCCCTGCCCCGGGGAGCGGTTCTTGGGGTCGGGCCCGGGGCCTCAGGAGCGGCGGATGGCCGAGCGGTCCCAGGAGACGTCGTGGGGAAAGCCGCTGGCGGCGGGACTCCCCTCCGGACCCATCCCTTCCTCACGCTCGCCTCGTCCCGGTGTCTATGTGAGTCCCCCCACGCCCCCA
The DNA here is from genome assembly GCA_023783475.1 of Daubentonia madagascariensis. Taxonomy (NCBI): domain Eukaryota; kingdom Metazoa; phylum Chordata; class Mammalia; order Primates; family Daubentoniidae; genus Daubentonia; species Daubentonia madagascariensis. The sequence continues at coordinate 10,377 of JAKFHU010002339.1, read as the reverse complement.
AAGTTGTGGCCCCCTTGCCCTGTTGGGCTGGACTGCCTGTGTCCCCCAGGATGGTGTGTTCCCGAGGGGCTTCCTCACAGGGGGAGGACAGCGCAGCCTCGGAGGCGTGTGCTCGAGTGTTTCTGTCAGTGATTCTTCGGGGTTGCCTGTGTGGTGTGTGTGTGTGTGTGTGTGTGTGTGTGTGCGGGCGTGAGTCTTTGTCAGTGGCTCCTGTGTGGTGTGCGGTGGGAGGGAGGTTGTCTTGTGTGCCGCCGGCAGGTGGCGGCCGTGGGTCCTTTCAAGTCGGCTTTCCCACGGGGAGCCCCTTGCCGTTTCGTGTTCTCCCCGTGGGCTGGCGACCTGGAACAGACCCTTTTGCTTCTGCTTCCCGTTGAGGTTTGTGTCGGCCTGGGTGACGTGGGGGCTGATTGGGGCAGGGGCGAAGGAGTCACCTCCGCAGCGGCAGGGGCCGCCTTCCCCGACGGAAGAGGACCCCGTGACAGTTGAGGACAGCAACCTGGAAAGGAAGCCATTGTCGGCGTGCAGGACAGTGGCAGGCAGACGTCCAGGGAGGTGAGGCTATCTCCATTCCCCTCTTGCTCCTGGCTCTCGTCTGCTGTCCAGATTGAGGAGCAGAGACTAGGGTAGACACAGTAGGATTCAGGGTACCTGTGGCCCTTGGGGCCAAGCACCTTTGGCTCTCCTTCCCACATCCACAGTTCGCCTGGGTGTGGGGAGTGATTTTCCGGGTGGGCTCCCACCTGTCCTGGGTCCCGGTCTTTTGTTGTCCTGAATGTCTCTCGAGGGCCTAGGCTTTTCTTCTTCTGGGTCCATCGTGGCAACGGTACACATCCCCCGGTTCATCCAGGACAACATTGTCGGGGATCCCATCCCTTTCATGAGGCTCCCTGCTCTGCACTTTCTTTCTGCCTGATGAGGCCTGCCCTGCGGGATGATCAGGCAGACCTGGCCGATCTGCCTTCTGTCTCCGTGCCTTGTGGCAGGTAGGGGAACCCTGGGGCCCAATGCCCATCCAGGCGGCTGCAGTGTATCTCACTGGATCCGTCCTAGTCCCGGGCGGCGGGCCCTTGGCTTCTAATAAACGTGCTGTTCCCTTTCACGTCTTCTTTGCTCTTCCTTGATGGGGGGGTAGGAGGTGCGTCCACCTTACCGCGTTCCTGGGGGCAAGGGTGTGGGGCCCCGTAGCAGCCCAGAACCGTTGGGCTGCTTCTGCTTTCGGGGAGGGGAAGGGACTAGGGACTGGGTGTGGCGCAGGCGGCCGTGGGGGGCGTCTTAGCGATCCCGCTTGGAGGTGGGGCTGTCTTCACTCGTCCGGCAGCTCTGTGGCCTCCGGGCAGGATTCCCCCATCTCGCCTGGGAACCCAGCACGGGGCCCGTGTGGCCCCAAACGTAGGCCCTGCTTCTCCTGACCCTCTTGGGGCCTCAGTGCCCCCTGGGAGCACACCTTCAGGGTCTCGTCGGTCTGGGAATAGCCCAGACCTGCTGGTGGGACACGTGCTTCCCTCCTCCGCCCTCTGGGATCCCATCTCCCCAGGGGCCCCCATCGGATTTGCCGTGGGCGGTTGTCTGGGCCTTGGGTTGACGGCGGGGGGACGAGCGAGAGCCCTGCACTGAGAACAGGCATCCTGGGCCCGGTCCAGAGAGGCGGCCAGCGGGATCATGGACTGACTCAGTGACCCTGCGTCGGGACTTGGAAGCTGAGGTGCCCCACACCCGGGCCCCCTCGCCCCATTCTCCTCCCCCCCCCCCCGCGCTCCGAGCCCAGCGCACCACAACACCGACCCAAAAGGGATGGAAGGGGGATGCGGGTCTGCCTCACCGTGAAGCGGGTCTCACCGGGAAAGGCCCAGAGCTCTTCTCCAACGACCGGAGAACAGGCGCGGAGGCTGGCCTGGGTCGCCACGCAGCCCCTTCCCCTGCCACAACCCCCTCCTCGCCGCTCCTCCCCCACTCCACTCCCGCCCCGCCCGCGGGAAACCGCAGACGCCCCCAGCGCGTCTTCGGGATTCCCCGCCGACCTCTCAAGGGCGCATGCCGTGTCAGCGGTCCGGGCCTGGCGTCACAGTGACCGCCGCGGTTGCCTAGGGACCGCGTCCCGGAGGCGTTGGGGACCGGAGGCCGCGGTGGCCAGGCCTGGTGGCTGGCGGCTGGCCTGCCCGTGGAGCGGTTCTTGGGGTCGGGCCGGGGCCTCAGGAGCGGCGGATGGCCGAGCGGTCCAGGAGACGTCGTGGGAGCCGCTGGCGGCGGGATCCCTCCGGACCCATCCCTTCCTCACGCTCGCCTGTCCCGGTGTCTAGTGATCCCCCACGCCCCAAAGTGTGGCCCCCTTGCCTGTTGGCTGGATGCCTGTGTCCCCAGGACTGGTGTGTCTCCGAGGGCTTCTCACAGGGGAGAAGCGCAGCCTCGGAGCGTGTGTCGAGTGTTTTGTCAGTGATTTTCGGGTGCCTGTGTGTGTGTGTGTGTGGTGTGTGTGTGTGTGTGTGCGGGCGTGAGTCTTTGTCATGGCTCCTGTGTGGTGTGCGTGGGAGGAGGGTCTTGTGTGCCGCCGGCAGGTGGCGGCCGTGGGTCCTTCAAGTCGGCTTTCCCACCGGGGAGCCCTTGCCTTTGTTCGTGTTCCCGTGGGCTTGTGCGACCTGGAACAGACCTTTTGCTTCTGCTTCCGTTGAGGTTTGGTGTCGGCCTGGGTGACGTGGGGGCCTGATTGGGACGGCAGGCGAAGGAGTCGCCTCCGCAGCGGGCAGGGCCTCCTTCCCCGACGGAAGAGGAACCCCGTGACAGTTGAGGACAGCAACCTGGAAAGGAAGCCATTGTCGGCGTGCAGGACAGGTGCAGGCAGACGTCCCAGGGAGGTGAGGCTATCTCCTCCCCTCTTGCTCCTGGCTCTCGTTGCTGTCCAGATTGAGGAGCAGAGACTAGGGTAGACACAGTAGGATTCAGGGTACCTGTGGCCTTGGGGCCAAGCACCCTTTGGCTCTCCTTCCCACATCACGTTCGCCTGGGTGTGGGGAGTGATTTCTCCGGCGTGGGCTCCCACTGTCCTGGTGCCCGGTCTTTTGTTGTCCTGAATGTCTCTCGAGGGCCTAGGCTTTTCTTCTTCTGTGTCCATCGTGGCTACGGTACACATGCCCCGGTTCATCCAGGACTACATTGTCGTGGATCGCATCCTTTCATGTGGCTCCCTTCTCTGCACTTTCTTTCTGCGTGATGAGGCCTGGCTGCGGGATGATCAGGCAGACCTGGCCGATCTGCCTTTGTCATCCGTGCCTTGTGGCAGGTAGGGGAACCTGGGGCCCAATGCCCATCCAGGCGGCTGCAGTGTATCTCACTGGATCCGTCCTAGTCCCGGGCGGCGGGCCCTTGGCTTCTAATAAACGTGCTGTTCCCTTTCACGTCTTCTTTGCTCTTCCTTGATGGGGGGGGGTAGGAGGTGCGTCCACCCTTACCGCGTTCCTGGGGGCAAGGGTGTGGGGCCCCGTAGCAGCCCAGAACACGTTGGGCTGCTTCTGCTTCGGGGAGGGGAAGGGACTAGGGACTGGGTGGCTGGCGCAGGCGGCCGTGGGGGGCGTCTTAGCGATCCCAGCTCTTGGAGGTGGGGCTGTCTTCACTCGTCCGGCAGCTCTGTGGCCTCCGGGCAGGATTCCCCATCGCCTGGGAACCCAGCACGGGGCCCGTGTGGTCCCACGTAGGCCCTGCTTCTCCCTGACCCTCTTGGGGCCTTCAGTGCCCCTGGGAGCACACACCTCAGGGTCCTCGTCGGTCGGGAATAGCCCAGACTGCTGTGGGGACACCTGCTTCCCTCCTCCAGCCCTGCTGGGATCCCATCTTCCCCAGGGGCACTCCCTCGGATTTGCCGTTGTCGGTTTGTCTGGGCCTTGGGTGACCGGCGGTGGGGCGAGCGAGGAGGCCCTGGCACTTGAGAACAGGGCCATCCCTGGGGGCCCGGGTCCCAGAGAGGCAGTGCACAGCGAGGATCACTGGATGACCGTCAGCTGACCCCTGCGCTGCGGGGACTATGGGAAGCTGAGGTGCCCCAACACCCCGGGCCCCTCGCCCCATTTCTCCCCACCCCGCCCCCCGCGCCTCCGGAGCCCATAGCGCACCACAACCACCGACCCCAAAAGGGATGGGAAGGGGGGACTGCGGGGGGTTCTGCCCTCACCGTGAAGCTGGGTCTCCACCGGGAAACGGCCCAGAGCTCTTCTCAAACGCACCCGGAGAACAGGCCGCGGAGGGTCTGGCCCTGGGTCGCCAACCGCAGCCTCCTTCCCTGCCACAAGCCCCCCACTTCCTCGCCGGCTCCTCCCCACTCCACTCCCGGCCCCCGCCCGCGGGAAACCCCAGCACCGCCCAGCGCGTCTTCCGGGATTCCCCGCCGACCTCTCAAGGGCGCATGAGCGGTGTCAGCGGTCCGGCGCCTGGCGTCACAGTGACCGCCGCGTTGCCTAGGGACGCGTCCCGGAGGCGTTGGGGAGCGGAGGCCGCGGTGGCCAGGCAGGGGGTGGCTGGCGGGCTGCGTCCTGCCCCGTGGAGCGGTTCTTGGGGTCGGCACGGGGCTCCAGGAGCGGCGGTGTCGAGCGGGTCAGGAACGTCGTCGGGAGCGCTGGCGCGGGACCCCTCCGGACCCCATCCCTCCTCACGCTCGCCTCGTCCCGGTGTCTATGTGAGTCCCCACGCCCCCAAGTTGTGCCCCTTGCCCTGTTGGGCTGGACTGCCTGTGTCCCCAGGACTGGGTGTCTCCGAGGGCTTCCTCACAGGGGGAGGACAGCGCAGCCTCGGGAGGCGTGTGCTCGAGTGTTTCTGTCAGTGATTCTTCGGGGTTGCCTGTGTGTGGTGTGTTGTGTGTGTTTTGTGTGTGTGTGCGGGCGTGAGTCTTTGTCAGTGGCCCTGTGTGGTGTGCGTGGGAGGGAGGTGTCTTGTGTGCCGCGGCAGGTGGCGGCCGTGGGTCCTTTCAAGTCGGCTTTCCCACCGGGGAGCCCCTTGCCGTTTCGTGTCTCCCGTGGGCTGGGCGACCTGGAACAGACCCTTTTGCTTCTGCTTCCCGTTGAGGTTTGTGTCGGCCTCGGGTGACGTGGGGGCTGATTGGGACGGCAGGCGAAGGAGTCACCTCCGCAGCGGCAGGGGCCGCCTTCCCGACGGAAGGGACCCCGTGACAGTTGAGGACAGCAACCTGGAAAGGAAGCCATTGTCGGCGTGCAGGACAGGTGCAGGCAGACGTCCAGGGAGGTGAGGCTATCTCCATTCCCCTCTTGGCTCCTGGGCTCTCGTCTGCTGTCCAGATTGAGGAGCAGAGACTAGGGTAGACACAGTAGGATTCAGGGTACCTGTGGCCCTTGGGGCCAAGCACCCTTTGGCTCTCCTTCCCACATCCACGTTCGCCTGGGTGTGGGGAGTGATTTCTCCGGCGTGGGCTCCCACCTGTCCTGGGTGCCGGTCTTTTGTGTCCTGAATGTCTCTCGAGGGCCTAGGCTTTTCTCTGGGTCCATCGTGGCAACGGTAACACATCCCCCGGTTCATCCAGGACAACATTGTCGGGGATCCCATCCCTTTCATGAGGCTCCCTGCTCTGCACTTTCTTTCTGCCTGATGAGGCCTGCTGCGGGATGATCAGGCAGACCTGGCCGATTGCCTTCTGTCATCCGTGCTTGTGGCAGGTAGGGGAAACCTGGGGCCCAATGCCCATCCAGCGGCTGGCCTGCAGTGTATCTCACTGGATCCGTCATAGTCCGGGCGGCGGGCCTTGGCTTCTAATAAACGTGCTGTTCCCTTTCACGTCTTCTTTGCTCTTCCTTGATGGGGCGGGTAGAGGGCGTCCACCCTTACCGCGTTCCTGGGGGCAAGGGTGTGGGGCCCCGGTAGCAGCCCATAAACCGTGGGTCTGCTTATGCTTCGGGGAGGGTAAGGGACTAGGGACTGGTGGTGGCTGGCGCGGGGCGGGCGTGGGGGGCGTCTTAGCGATCCCAGCTCTTGGAGGTGGGGCTGTCTTCACTCGTACGGCAGCTCTGTGGCCCTCCGGGCAGGATTCCCCCCTCTCGCCTGGGAACCCCGCACGGGGCCCGTGTGGTCCCCCGTAGGCCCTGCTTCTCCCTGACCCTCTTGGGGCCTTCAGTGCCCCCTGGGAGCACACCTCTAGGGTCCTCGTCGGTCTGGGAATAGCCAGACCTGCTGGTGGGACACGTGCTTCCCTCCTCCAGCCCTGCTGGGATCCCATCTTCCAGGGGCCTCCTCGGATTTGCCGGGTCGGTGTCTGGGCCTGGGTGACCGGCGGTGGGGGACGAGCGAGAGGCACCTGGCACTTGAGACACAGGGCCATCCTGGGGGCCCGGGTCCCAGAGAGGCAGTGCACAGCGAGGATCACTGGACTGACCGTCAGCTGACCCCTGCGCGGGGGACTATGGGAAGCTGAGGTGCCCCAACACCCCGGGCCCCCTGCCCCATTTCTCCTCCCACCCCGCCCCCGCGCCTCCGGAGCCCATAGCGCACCACAACACCGACCCCAAAAGGGTGGGAGGGGGACTGCGGGGGTTCGCCCTCACGTGAAGCTGGGTCTCCACCGGGAAACGGCCCAGAGCTCTTCTCCAACGCACCCGGAGAACAGGCCGCGGAGGGTCTGGCCCGGGTCGCCACCGCAGCCTCTTCCCCTGCCACAAGCCCCCCCTCGCCGGCTCCTCCCACTCACTCCCGGCCCCGCCCGCGGGAAACCGCAAGCACCGCCCCCAGCGCGTCTTCCGGGATTCCCCGCCGACCTCTCAAGAGGGCATGCGCGTGTCAGCGGTCCGGCGCCTGGCGTCACAGTGACCGCCAGCGGTTGCCTAGGGACGCGTCCCGGAGGCGTTGGGGAGACGGATGGCCGCGGTGGCCAGGCCCTGGGTGGCTGGCGGCGCTGCGTCCTGCCCCGGGAGCGGTTCTTGGGGTCGGGCCCGGGCCTCAGGAGCGGCGGATGGCCGAGCGGTCCCAGGAGACGTCGTCGGGAGCCGCTGGCGGCGGGACTCCCCTGGACCCCATCCCTTCCTCACGCTCGCCTCGTCCGGTGTCTATGTGAGTCCCCCACGCCCCCAAAGTTGTGGCCCCTTGCCCTGTTGGGCTGGACTGCCTGTGTCCCCAGGACTGGTGTGTCTCCGAGGGGCTTCCTACAGGGGGAGGACAGCGCAGCCTCGGGAGGCGTGTGCTCGAGGTTTCTGTCAGTGATTCTTCGGGGTTGCTGTGTGGTGTGTGTTGTGTGTGTGTGTGTGGTGTGCGGGCGTGAGTCTTTGTCAGTGGCTCTGTGTGGTGTGCGGTGGGAGGGAGGTGTCTTGTGTGCCGCCGGCAGGTGGCGGCCGTGGGTCCTTTCAAGTCGGCTTTCCCACCGGGGAGCCCTTGCCGTTTCGTGTCTCCCGTGGGCTGGGCGACTGGAACAGACCCTTTTGCTTCTGCTTCCGTTGAGGTTTGTGTCGGCCTGGGGTGACGGTGGGGCCTGATTGGGACGGCAGGCGAAAGGAGTCACCTCCGCAGCGGGGCAGGGGCCGCCTTCCCCGACGGAAGAGGACCCCGTGACAGTTGAGGACAGCAACTGGACAAGGAAGCCATTGTCGGCGTGCAGGACAGGTGCAGGCAGACGTCCAGGGAGGTGAGGCTATCTCCATTCCCTCTTGCTCCTGGGCTCTCGTCTGCTGTCCAGATTGAGGAGCAGAGACTAGGGTAGACACAGTAGGATTCAGGGTACCTGTGCCTTGGGGCCAAGCACCCTTGGCTCTCCTTCCACATCCACGTTCGCTGGGTGTGGGGAGTGATTTCTCCGGCGTGGGCTCCCACCTGTCCTGGGTGCCCGGTCTTTTGTTGTCCTGATGTCTCTCGAGGGCCTAGGCTTTTCTTCTTCTGGGTCCATCGTGGCACGGTACACATCCCCCGGTTCATCCAGGACAACATTGTCGGGGATCCCATCCTTTCATGAGGCTCCCTGCTCTGCACTTTCTTTCTGCCTGATGAGGCCTGCCTGCGGGATGATCAGGCAGACCTGGCCGATCTGCCTTCTGTCATCCGTGCCTTGTGGCAGGTAGGGGAACCCTGGGGCCCAATGCCCATCCAGGCGGCTGCAGTGTCTCACTGGGTCCGTCCTGTCCCGGGCGGCGGGCCCTTGGCTTCTAATAAACGTGTGTCCCTTTCACGTCTTCTTTGCTCTTCCTTGATGGGGTGGGTAGGAGGTGCGTCCACCCTTACCGCGTTCCTGGGTGCAAGGTTGTGGGGCCCCGGTAGCAGACCAGAACCGTTGGGCTGCTTCTGCTTCGGGGAGGGAAGGGACTAGGGACTGGGTGGCTGGCGCAGGCGGCCGTGGGGGGCGCTCTTAGCGATCCCAGCTCTTGGAGGTGGGGCTGTCTTCACTCGTCCGGCAGCTCTGTGGCCTCCGGGCAGGATTCCCCCATCTCGCCTGGGAACCCAGCACGGGGCCCGTGTGGTCCCACGTAGGCCCTGCTTCTCCCTGACCCTCTTGGGGCCTTCAGTGTCCCCTGGGAGCACACCTCTCAGGGTCCTCGTCGGTCTGGGAATAGCCCAGACCTGCTTGTGGGACACCTGCTTCCCTCCTCCAGCCCTGCTGGGATCCCATCTTCCCCAGGGGCACTCCCTCGGATTTGCCGTGGTCGGTGTCTGGGCCTTGGGTGACCGGCGGTGGGGACGAGCGAGAGGCCCTGGCACTTGAGAACAGGGCCATCCCTGGGGGCCCGGGTCCCAGAGAGGCAGTGCCACAGCGAGGATCACTGGACTGACCGTCAGCTGACCCCTGCGCTCGGGACTATGGGAAGCTGAGGTGCCCAACACCCGGGCCCCCTCGCCCATTTCTCCTCCCACCCCGCCCCCCGCGCCTCCGGAGCCCATAGCGCACCAACCACCGACCCCAAAAGGGATGGGAAGGGGGACTGCGGGGGTTCTGCCCTCACCGTGAAGCTGGGTCTCCACCGGGAAACGGCCCAGAGCTCTTCTCCAACGCCCCGGAGAAACAGGCCGCGGAGGGTCTGGCCTGGGTCGCCACCGCAGCCTCCTTCCCTGCCACAAGCCCACCTTCCTCGCCGGCTCCTCCCCCACTCCACTCCCGGCCCCCGCCCGCGGGAAACCGCAGCACCGCCCCCAGCGCGTCTTCCGGGATTCCCCGCGACCTCTCAAGGGCGCATGCGCGTGTCAGCGGTCCGGCGCCTGGCGTCACAGTGACCGCCGCGGTTGCCTAGGACCGCGTCCCGGAGGCGTTGGGGAGCCGGAGGCCGCGGTGGCCAGGCCTGGGTGGTGGCGGGGGGGGGGGGGGGGGGGGGGGGGGGGGGGGGGAGCCGCTGGCGGCGGGATCCCTCCGGACCCCATCCCTTCCTCACGCTCGCCTCGTCCGGTGTCTATGTGGTCCCCCACGCCCCCAAAGTGTGGCCCCCTTGCCCTGTTGGCTGGCTGCCTGTGTCCCCAGGACTGGTGTGCTCCGAGGGGCTTCTCACAGGGGAGCGCAGCCTCGGGGAGGCGTGTGCCGTGTGTTTCTGTCAGTGATTCTGGGGTTGCTGTGTGTGTGGTGTGTGTGTGTGGGGTGTGGTGTGGTGCGGGCGTGATCTTTGTCAGTGCTCCTGTGTGTGTCGGTGGAGGGAGGGCTTGTGTGCCGCCGGAGTGGCGGCCTGGGTCCTTCAAGTCGGCTTTCCCACCGGGAGCCCCTTGCCGTTTCGGTCTCCCCGTGGGCCTGTGCTACAGACCCCTTTTGCTTCTGCTCCCGTTGAGTTTGTGTCGGCCTGGGTGACGTGGGGCTGATTGGGACGGCAGGCGAAGGAGTCACTCCGCACGCGCAGGCGCCGCCTTCCGCGACGGAAGGGACCCGTGACAGTTGAGGACAGCAACCTGGAAAGGAAGCCTGGCGGCGTGCAGGACAGGTGCAGGCATGACGTCCAGGGAGGTGGGCTATCCCATTCCCCCTGCCTGGGCTTCGTCGCTGTCCTAGATTGAGGGCAAGACTAGGTAGTCACAGAGGATTCAGGTACCTGTGCCATGGGCACAGACCTTGGCTCTCCTTCCACACCCGTTCGCCCTTGTGAGGAATTTCTCCGGCGTGGGCTCCACCTGTCCTGGTGGCTCCCCTTTTTGTCTGATGTCTCTCAGGGCTTAGCTTTCTTCTTCTGGGTCCACGTGGGCCTAGCTTTCTCCCGGTTCATTCAGTACACACTTGTCGGGGTCCATCCCTTTCATGAGGTCCTGCTCGACCTTTCTTCTGCCTGATGGGCCTTCTGCGATCGAGACGCTGCCTTGCTTCTGCGATGCCTGTGCGCGCTGGAACCTGGGCCTCATGCCCGTCCAGGGGCTGCAGTGACCACGGATCCCTATCCGGCGGCGTGCCTGTTCTCATGGAACCGTGTCCGGGTCGGGCCCTTTTTTAAACGTGCTGTT